>APFE030732742.1:650-18566 GCA_000404065.3 Pinus taeda | reverse complement strand
AAGGTTGGTGTCCTTTGTTCCACTCTTATCTATTTTTCATAAAGGAAAGTGAAAGTAGTCTTTACTTGTTTGTTTCTAAGATAGCTACCAGTCTTAGTGGGAATAGCAACTCTGAGTGGACACTATTCCCAGTAACATCTATCATTGTTTTCATGCTATTTATATTCTTGTCGCTGATTTCAAATATTTGCTGATGTTGTTTCCATAGGTTTACGCTAACTTTGCAGGCATTGGTTAGATGCTCTATGGTCTCTTCTTGTTCTTTACAGAGGGCACATCTCGATGGGCCTTGCATTCCTTTTTTTCTCAGTTGGTCCCATGTTAGTGCTCTCCCGTGGCTCAGGATCGAGGTAAAGAATGCTACCTTCGGCCATGTTTTTGTTTTCCATATACTTTCCCATTTTTTTGTTTCTGGATGTCTGTTGTATCCTGCTTTTAATTGGTATCCTTCTCCTATTGTGAACATACCTTTGATTCTATGGCCCCATCTTAGAGTATCCATCCCTTCTTTGATCGTTACTTTCCTTGTTTCCATTTCCTTTTCATAGATTTCCCATTGGGGTGTTGTTGGCGCTTCTGGTCAGCTTTCCTGTTGTTTCCACTTTCTCCAATATCCTTTAGATTCTGGGCACTAGTAGCTTTGTACTGTGTTTCCCTCATTTAGGCTGGTGAATTGCTAGATCTCTTTGAGCTGTGACTGGTTGTTGAGTTTTTCTCTTTGTTTCCATGCTTCTTCCCAGAAGTTGGCTTTATCCCCTCCTCTGACTTCCCAGAAGCTGTGCTCCCTAATCAGATCCCTGTTTGCACTAGCCAAATTCCATATTGCAGAGCCTTTCTTCTCATTTTGACTTCTCAACTTTCCTTCTGGAGACCTGGGCATCTCATATTTTCTCTCCCATAGTTTTTTCCATAGTTCTTCCCCTCCCTATGTCTATCTCCAACACAACTTTGCCCCCATTACCTGGTTCAAGATGTATGGATCTCTTAGATCGAGTCCTCCTTCTTTTAGGGATTTGCTTAGCCAGCTCCAGGATAGGAGTGCCCATTTATTTGTCTTTCTAGACCCTTGTCATAGGAATTTTTTAAAAATATCTACCATTTTCTGGCAGATTGTTTTAGGTATGGCTTGGTTGGTAAGTTGATATATCAGAATGGATTGAAGCTCCGATTTTAAAAGAATGATGTGGCTCGGGATATTTAGCACCCTAAATATCCATTTTTGCATTCTCCACTGAATCATTCCCATCAGGGTACTACAGTTGGCCACTCTGTTTTGCTGGTCATTTAAGAGGATGCCTAAATACTTAGTAGGGAAATTCCGAATTCTAAATCCCATGGTTCTTGCCAGGAAGGCTTGGGAGGAAGCTTGGTTATTGAAGAAATAAATTTCCGATTTATCTTTACTTATCTCTGTCTCAAAGGCCCTTGTGAAATCTATGAGAATTTCCATTATCTTTTTTTCTTCTTTGAGCGTTGCCTATCCATATAACATGACATCATTGACAAATTGCTCGTGGGTTAGAGGGAGGTCATTTTCCCATAGTCTCAGGCCCTTTAATTGTTCACTGTTAACTTTAGCTTTTATTAATCTTCCTAGTCCATCCACTACGAGGATAAACAGGAATGAGGATAGCGGGTTTCCTTGCCCGAGACCTCTAGATGCATTGAAAGCTTCTATAGGTGACCCATTTAGTAGTACTGACAGAACTGGCATGGTTATCATTGGCATTACCCAACTTATCCACTTGTCGTCGAAGCCGAATGCCTTTAGAATTTTTTGGAGGTATCCCTAATTTAGTCTATTATTAGCTTTGGCTAGGTATAATTTTATGAGCATCCCTTTGGTTTTTGAATTTTTCAATGAGTGAATTGCTTCTTGTGCTACCACTATGCTATCTGTTATTTGTCTGCCTTTGACAAAACTTGTCTACTCCTGGGATATCAACTTTGGTAGAATTGGTTTTAGTCAATTCACCATAATTGTAGCTAATATTTTTTATATAACATTGCAAAGTGCTATAGTTCAGAATCCTTGTGGTTCTTCCAATTTCTTTGCCTTTGGTATCAAGGCTAGGAATGTAGTGTTCAAGGCCGAATGCATTATTTTGGTGCATTTTGATTCTTCTACTGCATTCACAATGTCTTCGCTCATGAAGTTCCACGTAGTTTGATAAAATTTTGAAGTAAATCTATCACGCTATGATGCTTTATTCTTTGCCATCTTTTTTATTACCTCCTCCACCTCCACTTTCGTTATGACTCTTAGGAGAGCCAAATTATGATCTCTAGTTACTAGTTTAGGGATATGTTGACTAATTTTACCAATGTCGTCCTCCCATCTGATATTGGGTTTTGTCAGGAGGTCTTTAAAATGTTGTATCAACAGATTCTCCATTTCAACTTTCTGAGTTAGCCTATTTCCTTGGTGGTCCCTTAGGGATAAGATTCTGTTTTGTTGTCTATGTTGTACCATTGCCTTATGGAAGAATTTTGTGTTTCTTTCTCCTTCTTTTAGCCATTTGATTCTCGATTTTTGTTTCCATAGAATTTCCTTTTGTTTTCTTCTTTCTTCTAGATTATTTAGCACCATTCCTTCCTCTTCTTCTAACTCTTCACTTCTTCCTTCCTCTATGATTTTTTGTTGTATTTGTTTCATCTTTATCTGAAATGTTTCTTGTTCCTTCTGAATCTTTCCAAATTCTTCTCTGTTCCACTTCTTTATCCTTCCTTTTAAGTCTTTTAATCTGAGTTGGAGGGTGTGAAATTTGTTTCTTCCTTCCATCCCAGTCTTAGTCTCCTTCCATCAATTCTTCATTTTATCAACAAAAGTGGGTTCTCTTAGCCAGAATGCCTCAAACCTAAAGGGTCTATTCTGGTTCTACTGATTCGTATCTATTTCTAATTTAATGGGTCAGTGGTATGACCCTAAACACGAGAGAATTTTTGCTTCATAGAAGATATATTTTCCAATGAAGTGTTCTATTTCCAAGAATCTGTCTAACGTAGATGCTATTTGTCTGCTCCCTCATCTTCGATTGTTCCATGTATATTTTCCATTTATGGTTGGGATATCTACCATTTTCAGTTCTACTTGAAGGTCCCTGATCCTCTCCATCTCTGGCTCTTCTCTTTGCAGTCCGCCTTTCTTCTCATCTTTTGATGTTGTCATGTTAAAGTCCCCTGCTATCATCCATAGTTTCTCCTCATGAAGGTTTCCAAGGTTTTGTAGTTGGACGAGGAAGCTTCCTCTTTCCGCTGGGGTATGAGGGCCATATACTGCAGAGACTAGAAACCATTTTTTGTTTCCGAGTAGCCAGAATATTCCCGTGAGTATTCTTTTCATGCCTATCCAACAATTTGTTGTGATTTCTGTAGGGTTCCATAGTATTTCTATGCCTCCTGCACTGCCTTTCACATCTATGGACATGCGTTCATATTTTGGTTTTATTTTATTTAGGATTTCCTCCATTTTCCTTCCTGAGTTTTTTGTTTCCTGTAACAACATTAGTTGAGTTTTTTCTTTTCTTAACCTCTCTGCTAAGTGTCTCTATTTGCCTTTGCTATTAAGGCCTCTTATATTCCAAGATGTAATTATCATTGGGGTGCTTGGCTGGTTTGGTGGAATACCGCCAATAGCAGTACTACTCTCCCTGTATTCACTAACATTTCTCCCAAGACTTGTATCGATTCCTATAGGTTTCTTCAACCTCTTTTCTTTCCGCCTTTTGCTTTGCGCTGATGGTCTTAAGTGTTATCCTATTGAAGGCCTAGTTTTTCTACCATTTCCATTTTCCCTTGTCCTTGTTTCGCTTGGTACCGTTGAAATTTTTCTCTGTATAGTCTTTTTTGCTCTTCTGGAATGAATCTTTCGTCCAGGTGTCTCCACTCATTTAGTAGTTTCCACAATACTTCTTCTTCTGAGCTTAGTTCTTATCCTTTGCTTGTATCAATTTCCATCATTGCGTAATCCATCTTCTCCCTCTCTTCCTTTTCCTCCTTATTTGTTAGTTTTCTTTGTGCCTTCCTCTTGGGTTTTGATTTTCTTTTGGGTCCATTTGAGGTGATTGAGTTGATTGGAGATGTAGCCTACAAGTTGGATATTCTATCTAACTTGCATTCAGTGTTTCAAATGAGTCAATTGAAACCATGTCAATTAGATAGAGGACCCTGAGAGATCAGATTCATCACGTAGACTAGCATTGATTTTTTATCATCCCAAATTAGAGGGATATAGTTCCTTATAGGATTATGAGGGTCGAAAATAACAAGAAGAGAGGGTATATTATGCGATGGAAGAAAACACACAAGGAATATGGATGGAAGACAAGAGAGTCACTCTGGATATGGGAGAAAGTCCAAAAATTTGAGGATAAGATACCCTAGGAAGTAAAGGTATTATCAAGGAAGGAAATGACTCATAGTGAGAAGGATGTTATGCCATTAAGTGTCCACAAGTGTGCTCCTCTCTACCAAGAACCCAACACACTAGTCCCTCCTCATCAAGTTCACATGGTGGCATGGAAGTCACTTGAGTTGGCTCAGAGCGTGCCCACATAATGGCATGTGAAGTGGTCTTGAGTCACTCGATGTGGAGAAAATCCACCTGGGATGGAACAAGCGCACCCGAACGAACGTGCTCAGATGTAGATCGTGTTAGCCAAGACTACATGAGTGCATGTGCACGCAATAAGGAAATTTTGAGGTAAAAAAATGGGCTTCAAAATGAAAAATTTACTAAGAAAATCAACTCTAAGAGAACCAATAGGATTTAAGATGATGATACCATCCATGGGGGAGAATATCTTTGCAGGGAAAAGAAGAGAACTACTCTTTTTAGTCATTATTTTTACTCATCTCCTTATAGGTTTACTCAAATTTCAATTATTTACACTCATTGGATGAAAAATTAGATTTCACAACCAATGAGTACCCATGTTGCATAATTTTGAGTAGATCCACACTGAGAAAAACTCGAAATACATGGAAAATGTGTTTTCCATGTATACATGTTGAAAGCACATTTTCCTTGTATTTTGAGTTTTATTGGTGTGGATATACTCAAAAATATGTAGCGTGGGTACTCGTTGGAGGCAAAATCCAATTCCTCATTCGACAAGTGTACACACTTGAAATTTCAGTAAACCTACAAGGATATAAGTCAATAATACAATTAAAAAAATCAGTTTTATTTCTTTTCTTTTAAAAATTTATAACTTTTGTTTTATTATTCTTATTATTATTTTATTATTTTCCTTAGGAGGTCCATTTTAGACCTCAAAATTCCCCTAATGGCATGGAACGATTTTACCCAACGGAAAATTGGGGTTTGTCACATGAGATGAGACTAACAAGAATTGGCTGAGACCATACATTCGCCCACACCAAAGAGGGAACGAGTCATCCTGACCGCCCAAATGACCATTCTACTGCATGATGGAAACGTATAAGTAATTGATGGAACAAAGTGGAATAACAGACAAGTAGAGTTCCCACAACAAGAAAGGAATGAATTTGGAGCAGAACTAAATGAGGAGAGGAGTCTTATGAAGGCTCACTCTATCCCTACGACAGATTAGAGTTGTTCCAACCAACAGAGGTGTGAATTGTGATATGAAAAAACTAAGTGACACTTGAGCACAACTAAGATCATACAAGAATTGTCTTGAGTGAAGGGGAGTGTCTTTTATATATTCTTTTGGGACTTGATTGAGGAACCAGGGGCTATTTATTGTTGCAACTTTGGGAGTAGGTCGTGGGATGAATTCATGTAAAAAATAAATTTATGATATAAAGGAGTTTTTCACATATGTTGTCTCTTATCTTATGTTCATAAGATATTTACAATTTTTGCACTCATGCTATGATATATTCATTGTTGTATATGGGTGTTTATAGATGACGGAGATTGGGCATTATATTTTTGTTGAAGATCAAATGTTATTTCTACTAACATAATCAATCTCACACCTGAATAAGAAGTATAAGTGTTAAAGGTATAGTTTGGAAGTGAAATAGTCATAAGTTGGTCACTTCCCTTATGATTACCACTGATGGCACTGTAGGTCCAGAGGAATTGACATGCTTTAACTTGAGTGAATTCTTTAGGTGCATGACACCACCTCTCCTATATCTTCTTGTAATTTGTAATGACCCATCTCGAATTAAAGGCAGCATATGAATATTAATGTGATGCATATATATGTGCATGATAATATTCCTATGCTCCCTTTAATTCGTGATGGTTCATTACATAATTTGACTCTCAACGAGCCTTTGGCTAGCTAAGAAAGGTGAGGATTCATAGAACCATGAGTTGCATTGTCACAAGAGATTTCCAAAATGAGAATTGAGCAACCATTTGAAGTTGGTCTTCCCATTTGGCTTCCCAACATATATATAGTGTCTATGTCTATATTTCCCTATGGCTGTGGAGCGACTGTGTGAATTATGACAATAAAGTATGTCAAGAAGTAAATATTGTTGGCCTATTTTTGTTTCCATTGATGTCAGTCGTTGAAGTATGTACTCATGAGTCCCTTTATATCATGTTGAGTTTGTTGTACACATGTTGAGGGTTTTCATGCTGATATAAAATGTTTTCATAAGTCTTAGACGGTCTATAGAAGATATTTCATGAGGTAATAAGACCTCATCTAAAGTTGAGATAAATGTGTGACAGAGGTCTAGTTGATGATGTGTGTAGAGTCTTTTTGAATCATGTAGTTCATTTTCTAATTTCAATTTGGGCTTGGAAGGAAGGTTTACAGGTCATATCATGCCCACGAATCTTTTTTTCAAGTTTGAGAGCAAGAACTCTTATTTTTCCTAGTGATCTACCCCAGTCATATGCATAAAGGCTTATGGGAGTGACTAAAACTTCCTAGTCACTAGTTGGATGTGTCGCGTGAGCGGCTAGAGAGATCTACTCAGTGTTGTCCATGCGACCAAAGAAAATCACAAAAAAAATCTTTGGATTTATCACAATAATTTAGAATTAAATTTATTTTGGCGAAGTCTATTGTCAAAATTTTCCAAAAAACAATCGAGACAAATCGTGGGGTCTCTAAAAGGTGATCAAATTTGAAAAGATCAAAAGATCAAATGAGTGGCTTGATTTGGTAAAACATTCCATCTCAATGAAATATAAATCATGTGAATAGGTTTTTGGTGAGCTTCATCACCTAAAGACTTAATTGATATTACAAATATGCAGAGAAATATTGCTAGCAGTGTGAGTGAGTGATTGTGCATGAAGTGCAAGTGCACAAGTGAGTTTTGGAGTGAGTTCAGAGTTTTCATAATTGCAGTGTGCTTCAAAGATTATTCTTTAGCAGTGTTTCAAATTTGTGAGTAGAGATTGAAGATCAATTTGGAGAGTGTGTGTGAAGAGAATTGTTCTCTCATTTGGAATGTGAAATTATGACTGCATGAGTGCGTACATTTGTTGCTAGTCTTATTTATGTAGCTGTATTTTTCAGTTCTGAATCATATTTTTTTGTAGAATAATTGTTTGTACTTATAGTGGGGGCTTCAAGCTAAGTGAATGTTGATTATCTTTTGTAGGAGTGGGTTCTCCAAGTTCGTTGTGGCCAACATTTCTCATTCCAATCAAGCGGTGGGTGCTCCAATGCTAGTGGTTTCTAGTGGCTATTTTGAAGCAATAGATAGTAAGAAGAAGCAACAAATACTTTGGTGTTTTTTTTCCCTAGAGGGGGGTTTTCCACCTAAAATGCAAGTGTCTATATGTGATAATTTCTTGTGTTTTTCATGTGCATGATATTGTTATATTTGTTGAAATGAATTTCTGAATATGTTTTTAATTACAATTTTTTTATTATATTTTTCTAATAATGATTCACCCCCAAAACCCCACACCCCCAACAACCCCCCCCCCCCCTCCCCCCCCCACACCTCCAACACCCTTTTAGTTATTAATTTTGCTTAACAATTGGTATTAGAGTTGTATTCTTTGTTATATCTTGATCACTAAAATGAGAACTTGAGAAAGGTATAATGGTTGGCAATTATGTGAAGGTTCCAACTTTTTATGGTGAGAACTATAATCTATGAAATATGAGAATGGAATGGAATCTCATGAGTTTGTGCATTGATGTTTTCTCTATTGTGGTGTCTGAAGATATTTTTCATGATGTTCTTCCATTAGATACTGATGAACAGAAGAAGTTTCAAAACAATGCTAAAGTAAAAAATGCTATTATTGCAATATTAATGAGAATGAGCTGATAAAAGTCATGCATTGTAAATCAACCAAAGAATTTTGGGACAAGCTTGAGAATAGCTTAGAAGTTGATAAGAAGATGAAGAAAGAAAAGCTCCAAACCTATAGGATGAGGTTTGAGAGCTTGAAAATAAAGGAATATGAAACTATTGCAAAATATTTCTAAAGAGTTGAAATAATGACCAATATGATCAAGGGCATAGATGAAAAAAAAATGAAGATGAAGTCATTATTTAGATGATCTTGAGGTCTTTACCAACAATTTTTAACCCCAAGGTTTCTACTATTGAAGAAATATCTGATTTGAGCACTCTACTATGGAGCAATTTCTTGGAATTATTACAACTTTGAGATGCGTATTGTAGAAGAGAAATACAAGTCTAGTGAAGTTGCATTCAAGGCCTCAAATAAGGTCAATGTTGTTACCAAAAATCTTAAGAAACTTCCAAAGAAAATCAAGGAAGAGGAAGAGTATTCTAGTAGTGAATTCGATGAAGAATTTTCTCAGTTTTCCAATAAATTAAAGAGAGGTTTTTGAAAGTATAAAGGAAAGCTTCCTTTCAAGTGTTTTGAATGTGGAGAAGTTGGAATTTTTTTCTATGGAATTTCCACACAAAAGAAGTGAAAAGGAGGAAAAGAAGAAGGATAACACTCAGAAATTTTGAAGAGCTAAAGCTCAAAGGAGGAGTTACTACACCAAAGAAGAAATTGATATTTCAGATGAAAGCAATGAGAAATATTCATCATCAGAAGAAGAAGAGCAAAATGAATGCATTCTTATGGATTTTGAATCCAAAGATGAATTAGATCTTGAGGATGGAGAGATTGATTATGAAGGTGAGCTCATTACTGCACTTGATTAGCTAAGAAAACTTAGAAACAAAAATAAGCTGCTGAAAGAGGAAATACACAAACTAAAGGAGAATAAACCTTCTTTGGCTGATAATTATTTGAAGACCTAGTTGGATGAGCTTAGAAATTCAAAGAAAAATTTCTACAACAATTGTGATTCAACAAAATAATCTAGTCGAGTGGACGAAAGAAAATGAATCTTTGAAGCAGAATATTGGAGGAGCTCCTATTGCATTCACTCATGAAGAAGACATCATTTTCTTAAAGAGAGAATTGGAAGAAGTAAAAATGAAAGGAAATGTGCTTACCAATCCGCTAGAAGAGTGGAAAGGAAATTTTCACAAACTTGAGGAAGAAATTGTTGCAGTAAGAGCCAATTTATCAAAAGAAAAAACTATTGCATGTTTAAATTGAGAAATTTGTCAAGGGATATGAAGCCTTGCAAAATATTCTAAATATGTAGAGATCACTAGAGGACAAAATTGGTTTGGTATTCAAGCCTCATCTATAAAAATTCAAAGATCAGCCAAGTACTAGTTATGAAAATACATTGAAATCCAAAGAAAACCAATCAAATATTGTTGCAACTAGCGAGATTGTGCAAAAGAATGAAGTCGAAATAAAATTAGCAGAAAATTAGCAAATGAAGAAATCAAGATCCTCAAATTTCACTCCTTAATCATGGCAACAAAAAGTCAGGTATCCTACACTATTGTATGGTTATTTCTTTGCATGCAATAATATTGTACACAAAGCCATAAATTGTAGATTGAAGATGTTTCCTAGAAGAAATGTTGATAGGTCAACAATTTCTCAAGGGGAAAATATTTTGCTTTCTAATGGAAATAATTATTTTTCTCCACTAATGAATGAGATTGAGTGTTTTAGATGCAATACATTTGGTCACAAAGCTAGTGAGTGAAAATCTAGCTTTCCAAATGCCTTCATGCATCACACTCAGGAGAAATCTAATCAGAAGAAGGTTGAGAAAAGATGGAAGGAAAAGGCTAAACATTGTGAGCTTGCTTTGATAGCTCATGATCAACATGAGAAATGGTTTATTGATACTGGCTTCTCCAAGCACATGACCAATGATAAGAGAAAACCATTGCATTTAAAAGAGTTTGAAAATGGCAATGCCAATTTTGGAAATGATGCAGCAATTCCCATAAGAGGCAAAGGAATGGTTAGATTGGATAAGAAGACCAAAGCTCAAAATGTGCTTTACGTTGATGGATTGAAGCATAATATTCTTAGTGTGAGTTAGAAGTGTGATAATGGGCATGAGGTGACTTTCAGATCTAAAGAGTGTGAGATCAGAAATGCTAAATCAGGAAATTTAGTGGCAAGGCCATTAGAAGTAACAACAACATGTATATTTTTTACGACACTAGACACAATTGCTGCATGAGAAAAATGGAAGAATCTTGGCTATGGAATAAAATATTGGGTAATGTTAATTCTAGTAATCTAGTCAATATTAGCAATATTGGAGAAGTTAGAGGATTACCAAGGTAGGATAAACCAGATAGCACAATAAGAAAGTCATGCCAATTTGGGAAACAAACAAGAGTGCATTTCAAATCCAAGGAGTTCACTACAAGCAGACCATTGGAGCTAGTGCATACAAATGTATGTGGCCCTACAAGGAAGAAAAGTCCAAGAGGTGAGAGATATTCCATATTATGTTTTGATGAATTCAATAGAGCAAAATGGATTATGCTCATGAAATAAAAATCAGAAGCTTTCAATAAGTTTAAGTATTTTAAGGCACTTGTTGAAAGTGAGATTGATTTGAAGATAAAGTGTCTTAGGAGGTGAGTTCATGTCAAAAATATTTGATGATTTTTGTGAGGAGCATGGGATCAAGAGGCAATACTCCATATCTAGAACACCACAACAAAATGGTGTAGTGGAGAGGAAAAACAGGCTGTTCCAATAGGAACAAGCTAAGTTGGATGAAGCTGGAGTGTCATATACTTTTTGGGGAGAAGCAGTTCAAACAATAGTATATTTGGTATATAGAGTTATTATTAGGCCTAATAATGACAAAAATCCATATGATTTATGGAAAGGAATACCAGCAAAAGTTGACCACTTCAAAATATTTGGGAGCAAATGCTACATCAAGAGGATGGAAGACAAACTTGGAAAGTTCGAACCGAAAGATGATGAAGGCACATTCCTTGGATATTCCTTCAAGATAAAGGGATAAAAATGCTACAAAAAGAGAACCAAAAAGGTAATTAAAGGTATTGATATTGTTATTGATGAAGATTTTCCTAAATCTAATGATTCCAAAGATGTTGTAGCAGATCATGATTTCATAGAATATGAGGACCAATACATTTTTGAAGAAGAGGAAGAAGAGAGAAAGACCTCCACTACAAAGAAATATCCACAAAGCCATATCCAAAATAAGAACCCCGAAAGTAAAATTCTCGGAAGCAAAGAGCTTGTAGTGCAAAGAAGGAGGAAGTTATTGGATAGCTTCAATCAAGCATATTTTGCACTATTGTCTCAAATGGAGCCCAAAATCATCAATGAGACTAGCGAAGATCAACTTTGGGTCAAAGAAATTAATGAAGAATAAGAACATATCGAGAAGAAAAATA
Source organism: Pinus taeda (assembly GCA_000404065.3). Taxonomy (NCBI): domain Eukaryota; kingdom Viridiplantae; phylum Streptophyta; class Pinopsida; order Pinales; family Pinaceae; genus Pinus; species Pinus taeda. The sequence continues at coordinate 6,860 of APFE030732742.1, read as the reverse complement.
CATGGGAACTTGTGCCAAGGCCAGAGGACAAAACATCATTGGAACCAAGTGGGTGTTCAAGAATAAGTTAGATAAAGAAGGAAAAGTGGTAAGAAACAAAACAAGACTTGTGTGAAAAGGGTATACTTGGGTAGAAGGTATTGATTTTGATGAAACTTTTCACTTGTAGCTAGATTAGATGAAATAAGAATGTTTTTGGTATTTTCATTCTAAAATAAAATAAAATTTTATCAAATGGATGTAAAATCATCTTTCTTGAATGGTGACATAGAAGAGGAAATTTATATAGAGCAACCTTAAAGTTTCTTATGGGTGATGATGAGAATCTAGTGTGCAGGTTGAAAATGGATATTTATGGCTTGAAACAAGCTCCAAGAGCATGGTATGCAAATATAGACAAACATCTACAACAACACGGCTTCAAAAATGGATCCATAGACAACAATTTATCTATAAAATTTGAAGGTGATCATTTTCTAATAGTTGTTGAGTATGTAGATGATATTATTTTTGGGAGTGGTTTGGAGAAGATGGGCCAAAGTTTTGAACAAGAAATGCAAAAAGAATTTGAGATGTCAATGTTCAGTGAGCTTACTTTTTTTCTTGTTTTGCAAATTATTTAAGATGATAAAGGCATTTTCATTTCTCAATCAAAGTACCTTAGAGAGAAATTAAAACAATTTGGCATGGAATATTGCAAACCAATATGCACTCCTAAGGTAACTGGTTGTAAATTGAGAAAATATGATGAATCACCATAAGTAAATTAGTCCATGTATCATTCCATGATTGGCAACTTATTGTATCTAGCTACTTCTAGAACCGATAATATGCAAGTTGTAGGATTGGTCTCAAGATTTCAAGAGAATACCAAGGAGACCCGTCTTAATGTTGTAAAGGGGATCTTCAAGTACCTTCAAGGCACTATTGACTATGGATTGTGGTATCCCATAGGTAAACATTTCAATTTGATTACTTTTACTGATGTTGATTAGGTTGGTATTATTGATGACAAGAAAAGTATTTCAGGAGCAACTCACTTTTTAGGAGATTATTTGGTTTTTTGGGCAAGCAATAAACAAAGTTATATCTCTTTTTCCATTGTTGAAGCTTAATATATAGAAGAAACCACTTGTTTCACACACATTTTATGGATGAATCAAATTATTAAGGCATGCATGTTGAGTATGAAGAGCCTCTTCCCATCATGGTAGACAACACAAGTGCAATAAGAATGTCCAAAAATATTGTTCTTCATTCTAAGACCAAGCACATACCAATATAATATCATTTTCTAAGAGAACAAGAGGTCAACAAAGTTATAAAGTTGGAATGCTTCAAATGAACAAACTGCATATATCTTCACCAAGCAAATTCCAAGGGAAGAAATTTGAATATCATAGAGAGTATATGGTTGTTGATCCTTTCCGAAGAGATTGAGGAGTTTTCCATGGAGTTTGTTGCTATCGTATGGCTACCACCAAGAGCAATTTTAGCTTCAAAATTTGAATAATGGGTGGTGATTGGTTGTTTGCATGTTTCTCAAGGAATTATGAATTGTTTTGTTTGCTTCTTCTTGCTTCATTTCAAGATGGATTTCTTCTTCATGTACATTTCTTCTTCAAGATGGTGTGATCTCAAATATATTCAAGGGAAGAATGTTCAATAGTGCAACGAGAGTATTTGTTGCACCTTTTTAGGGGGAGTATTTCATTTTTTGCTATGTAACACATTATTGTTTTGTATTTTATCTTGCCATGTAAAACCCCTTTCCATTGATGTCAAAGGGAGAGAGAGAGAGTGAGTTGTGTATTTTCTCAGCTTCAGATTATTGTATGTAAATGTCATTTTTTATTTTTCAAAAGCTACAGGTTGATATCATTGGCAAAGGGGGAGCTTGTTGGCCTATTTGTGTTGCCATTGATGCCACTTGTTGAAGTATGTACTCATGAGTCCCTATGTATCATCTCGAGTCTATTGTACACTTGTTGAGGGTTTTCATGATGATATAAAATGTTTTCATAAATCTTAGAAGGTCTATAGAAGATATGTCATGAGGTAATAAGACCTCATATGAGGCTGAGCTACATGTGTGCTAGAGCTCTAGTTGATTATGTGGGTAGAGTCTTGTTGAGTAGTGCAGCTAGCTTTTGATGTCAAGTTGGGCTTGGAAGTAATGTTTACAGGTCATATCGTCCCCCTGAAGATTTGTTGCAAGTTTGAGAGCAAGAAATCTTATTTCTTTATGATGCGCTGGCCCATTCGCATGCATAAAGGCTTGTGGGAGCAACTAAAACTTCCCAATAGCTGATTGGATGTGTTGTTTGAGCGAGTGATAGAGTCTTCTCAGTGTTGTCTATGTGATCATGAAAAAATATATGGATTTCGCATGTTCATTCGGAATTAGATTGATGTTGGCAAAATCTGTTGTCAAAATTTTCCAGAAAATTATCGATACAAGTTATGGGCTCTCTAGAAGGTGATCAAAGTTGAAGTGGGGTTAATTGTAACAACCACCACCTATCTGCATCAACTGAATTTAATGGTCAAACATGTAGGATAGGCTCCCTCACATCATCAAGTCAAAATTCCTCACATATTGATCCAAATCATTTTTCCTTTGTTCTCATTTGTATGATGGGTCTTGAGATTTTAGTTTAGAGGAGACGTTATGCTACCATGTGGGATGGTGGAACATGGAAATATGTCCCATTCTTATCATGATGTTTTTGAGGATCTAGGAGTTGGAAGTCACTTTATGCCAATTTCCCTCTCACGATCTTATCTTCCCACCTTATTGGGTGATAGCCAATATTTATTGAGTGTGGATGTAGATTTACCACTCTATAACAACCCTACCACCACATGCTTGAGTCTAGGTAGATTGGAGGTGGATTGAAGAGATGGGGAAAGTAGTTTGGAATCCTTTGTTGTTAGTTTGGGTGATTGTCAGTTGACATAGAAGACTCCAACATCCTATGCTAAGGAGTCGTCTCCCCTCCATCATTTTACCCTGTCGTTACGATTAGACCCCTTGTCGATATTTTCTACCACTTTCTCCCCTTTTGTTACACCATCAACAATGGCCACAAATAATGTTATCATATGTAAGAAAGGTAGACCAGGACATAAGGGTGGTAAGGTTTCAAAGGAATAGTCTCTTGTGTTAGTTCCTATTACACTGATACAAGAGTCTCCTTCTCTTTTTATTGATTGTACTTCTCACATGGATCTTAGAGATCTACCCTCTATCTCACTTACAAAAAGATTATTATGACTCTGAACATTATAGGCTTGGCGGATTCCTAAAAAAATTCCATGTCATATCTAATTCATACACATAAGTCATCCATCATCTTTATCCAAGAGACGATGTCCATTGTGGAGAAGGCTCATTAATATTTTCTTAGTCTATGCCCTAGATGGCATCTTTGTGTGATTGTAGCTAGGGATTTGTCTAGGTGATTGGTCTTCATGTGGGACCCTATGATGTCTTATTTTTTCCATTTTATTCATGTGCAAGGATTCTTATGTCTGGAATCTTCAAGGGTTCTCTATAAAGGTCTCACATTGTTAATCTTTATGCGTTGTAGACAGTGAGATTGGAATTTTGGAGTGAGATGGATATGCTTAAATTTCTCAGTATTGATTCCCTTATAATTGCATGGGGTACTTGATTGTCAATAACACAATAAATATGGGGAGATCATTGTAAAATGGACTCCAATGTGGATTTCTTCCGTCAGCTTTTTGCAAAACAAAATTTAATGGATGTGGCTCCTCGACCCATCCAACCTACTTAGTGCAATGGAAAATCAAGCAAGGCAGGGATAATGAAGTGACTTGATCATTTCTTGATTCAGGAGGAATCATTTCAATGTTTACGGGTTTGTATATCTTGGGTTTCCCCTGCAAGCGTTTCATATCATTGACCAATGTTCTTATAATGGATGAATGAACATATACACAAAAGACATCCATTCAAATTTAATCATGCGTGGTTGCGAGAAACAAAGTTTCAAGAACTAGTTTGTATTTTTTGGTCTAGACATATTGATGGTGAATATTTGGATAATATGGATAGATTATACAAGAAGCTTAGAGTTTTCAAAAACGAATTTAGGAATTGGGAAAGGAGGAAAAAGAAAAAATTTAATTGCAGAGTTGGAGGCCATTGATAGGAGACTTGAGAAACTATCAAACCTAGATAGAGTAGATATTTGTTATGAGGCCATTAAACAAGAAGTGATGCCTTTGGAATAAAGAAAGAGGTATATACTTAGACTTTAAGAAGAGGAGTGGAGGCTTAAAATTTGTGCCATTTGGATAACCTTCGGAGGCAAAAGCATGAACTTTTTTCATATATTTGCATCATATAGAAGAAAAGGTAAATTGATATGGGAGATTCGTAGGAAATTAGGGGAGATGATTCACTCCTAGGAAGATGCCCATCAGGAGGAAGTGAGATTTTTTAGGCAACAATACACTCCAAGGGAAAGGGTCGAAATCGAACAAGAGGTAAATGTATCTCAATTGCTACTAGAAATTTTTACTAATGAGGACATGGCATAGATTGGAAGATCGTTTTCACTTGCTAAAGTGGAAGGGGTTCTCAAGTCATTTGTAAAAGACAAAAGCTCGGGTCTAGACAGTTGGAAAAGAAAAAAAATTCTACTCTTCTTTGATTTAATGGGGAGGGAGATTTTTCTCATGGTGGATGAATCAAGGACAACCATGAAAGTATCTAGTGCCTTAAATTCTACCTTTGTGGCCTTGATTCCTAAGACATCAAAGACGAAGAATTTTAATTAATTTCACTCAATTTATTTTGAAATCTATTGTAGAAATTTAGTTTCTAATTTTATAGTGAATCGTCTGAGATATCATCTATCCAAGCATCTATCTATGGAGAAATTTGGGTTTATTAAGGATAGACAATCTAGGTTTTAGCCCCGTACAGAAATTACCTACATACGAATTCTAAAACATAGAAAATAAACAATGCGAGAGCATAACACATAAAACACATATACACAGAGATTTTCCCCTGGATCCCAAAATCGAGACTACCAGCTTGATTTTTTATTATATTCATTTCAATGTTACAATACATATCTATACATGTCGAAGCATCCAGTACCATGGACTGAATACCATCGCGTCCAAAACCATGTGCAAAAATCATGCACAAAACCATAGGTAGGTCCGCTCCCCCATGTGACCCCCCCCATTACGTAATCAGTTAAACAAAGTGGGGGCTCTGCCCCCCCTAACCCTCATTTCATTACTTGGGCTAGTCTTGGAAAGGATAACACAACCCAACATTCTCCCACTTGTTGTTTTCTTTCCACAGGGGGCCACAAGAGAGCTTAGTCATTTAGCCAGCCCTGTAACGCCCATTGTTTCTCTACACCAAGAGAACTTCTCAGAGCTCACAGATTTTTTCAATGCATCTGCAGTATTCTTCAAAGTGTCCACCTTTACCAGCAACACCTTTTTGTCTTCTATCATATCCCTCATAAAGTGATATTGAACATCAATGTGCTTTGTTTTTTAATGGTAAGCATGGTTCTTTGCCAAGAAAATTGCACTTTGGCTGTCACAGTCTATCCTTATAGCTCCCTGTACCAACCCCATACTTGAACACAATATCTACAACCAAACTACTTCCTTGATTTCATGAGTGGCTGCCATGTATTCTACCTCTGTAGTTGATAGTGCCACAATAGATTGTTTCTTACTCATTCAACTGACTGCACCTCCAAATAGGTTAAACACATACCCACTTGTATATCTTCTTTGATCCAGATCTCCAGTCCAGTCCACATCAAAAAAGCCACGGATATCCAAAACTCTGTCCAATCTTGGCCTTCCCTGGTAGCACAAACCATAATCACTAGTGCCACGCAAATACCTGAAAACCCACTTCACTATTGTCCAATGCTCCTTCCCCAGTTTTGACATAAACCTGCTTAATGCTCCCACTGCATGTGTAATGTCTGGTCTAGTACAGACCATCACATACATCAGGCTACCGACTACACTTGCATATGGAACACAGGACATATCCTCTTCCTCTTCTTGTGCCTTGGGACACTGTTCAACAGATAACTTTGCACCTACAGGAATAGGAACCTTCACCGGTTTACTATCCTTCATATTAAACCTCTGCAATATTGTCTCGACATACTTCCTCTGGTTTAACCAGAG
>APFE030732725.1:72306-92884 GCA_000404065.3 Pinus taeda | reverse complement strand
TCATTTGATGTTTATGGATCCAGTTTGAAAATTTATGAAAAGTGGTCCTTGAAAGAAAAGAAGTAGGTGGTTGTAGCTCCCTTCCAGGAGAGACTGGAAAACGAGAGAGAGTGTAGCTCTCTGCAGGTTGCAGCCTGCGTACTGGTAAAGGACTGCACCAGTACAAGACCATTGTAAAAGGAGTTTCTAATTTGAAAGAGGATAGAGACATATTGCAGCAGGTGGTTTTCACCCACATTGGGTTTCCACCTTATATCTGGTGTTCTTTGATGTGACTGTCTGTTTTTCTTGTTCATGCTCATTGTTTTATGGTACTGATATGCAAAAACAATTCAAATTATAAATAAGGAAGAATTGTTAAAAGGACTAGATAATACTGGTTCACCCCCCCTCTCAGTATTATTTTCAACAACTATCTATTTTTTAACTCACCCACTTAAACAAAGACCCACTTAGCCTTTTATTTCAATAGTCACTTTTTCACTTTCTAATTTTTCATTCACTTTAAAAAAGTCACTTTTAAATTAGAATGTAACTTTACCACTTATAAAGTCACTTTCAAATTAAATTGACTTTACCACTTATAAAGTCACTTTATGAGAAAAGTAAAAAATAAAGTTGGACACTTTTCCCTAAGCCAAAGATCAAAGCCCTAAGGAACCACTTGTCCTTTGCTACCCAAATTTAACAATTATGTTGGTTATTAACATGTATTATGACAGTGGCTATATATGGATCTCATTATGTTTTTACTTGTAAATGAATGAACAATGTACCTATGGCCTAATAGGTGAAATTGCATCTAGTGTGTTGAGGAATTAATGCTCCTTAGCAATTCACAGATAAGTACGAGACCCCTATGCTTAGTTATATTTTTAAGACCTATAGCTTTCATCTTTGTGACATGTTTAACAAAATGTTTGTCATAGCTAGTAGGGGTATAGTCTAGTCGTTGTTGATTTTTTTGCAAATGTATCTTTGTTCCACTGTGAAATTTAATTTTTGAAGGTGTCATTGATTTCTTGGTAGTGACCTAGGCTCTGGGCTTAAAAAATTGACATAAATCCCAGAGTTGCAAGAAAAACACTGGGAAAAATCTCCCCAAAATCTCCCTTTCCCTTGCTTTGGGAGCTTCTACATACTCCTAGACACACCCTAGTCCATATAAAGGGAGTTTCCATGGGTTTGATGCACTGAAACTTTAGTTGATCTCAGGGGATGGTTATTTGAGTCGTTGAGATGGCTCTTTGGAGTTTTATTTCTGATGTGGAAGGTTTGCGTGATGTGTTCCACCAATTTCACTTCCTTAATTGACACATAAGGAGTCGAATTATATCATAGTAACTTCTCATCACATGTTCACCCCAGTTGGCTGATTACTTGGGTAGATGTGGGAGGAGGGTGTTATAGAGTGGTATCATAGCATGGTTCGCCCCTCGTATTGGATGGGATGTGTGTTGGTCATACATTCATGTTAGTTGCATATGTGTTTCTTGTGTTGTAAGACCACGTGTTTGTTGCATTTGTATCGTATGGATTATGGTTTTCAGTGAGATCACCATGGGAAGTTTATGGTGTTGTTGTGGAGTGTCTCGTCATTAGTGTATGAGTGATTATGCATTGTTTATGCACGTCAAATTCACATGTGGTCAAGTGTACAGTGATGTGGTGGTTGTTGTGATGCATGAGGTCATGGTATCTGCAGTTATGGTCATGCATTGATGACTGGACTCTAGCTAGAATGATGGTTATATGCTTATATGTTTATGTGTACGGTGTTATATTTCTATATGTTGTTATGATTATATTATACATGTATTATGTTGATTTGTTGGTACTGCAGACGAGGTACCCTCCCAAAATTATCCTAAGGTACATTTGTTTGTTGTAATTTGGTTTAGCTAACATGATATACCTTGCAAGAAGAATATCAAAGAGGACTAGTAAGATGGTAGACTACAGATCCCAAGACTCTCCCTATGGATCAAATGAGTAGCGTGGGGTTGAGTACTCTTCTGATATGGCAGACACACTAATAATATTAAAGTCATAAATAAGGAGTTGTAAGGTAGAAAATGACAGAATCATACATGTACAGGAGAAATGGGTAGAGGTAAATGCAATGATACTTCAAAGTTTGTCAGAATTGCGGCGATGGGGACCACTTCAGATCAGCCATGAATAGGAGGGTAGAAATAATGGGGCGTTAGGTCCCTATACTACTATTGTAGCCCCGTATTGTTATTTTTGTGCCCACGTAGTCCCCATATTGTTATTATTGTGCCCCGTAGAAGCCCACTATTTTTATTGTTGTGCCCTTACATTATTATTTTTATGTAGGCTCTAATTATATGGTGGCCCCTTAGACTCTTGTATATATAAAGGAGGTCTTGTCATTTGTATCATCTAAGAATTGTTCATTTATGTAAATTAAAGGAGGTTCCACCCTTGAAGAGGATAATTTTTAAGTCATTGATCTATCTCTTTTTTTATCTGGTTACATAACATTTGGTATCATAGCTTTGGATTCTAGGGTATCGCTGCTTCAAATAGGCCATCGTGGCATTTTCTGTATAATTTTTTTATACGAAGCTTCGGAAGATGAAATTACAACTACGTTGAGCCTCAATCTTGGTGAACTTCTTGTATGAATTTCATATCTTGTTTCACTATATTTTTGGAGATATGATTCGAGGAATTTAGGTTTTTTTGCAGGCTCCAGAATTCCATGTCGAACAGGTGACCTAGTTAAAATCATCATAAATTTCTCTCTGAGCATTGGATTCAAATTTCGTAAAAACTAACACAAAGAGCATGGACATTAGGTTTTTTGGTATCATTTTCAAGGTTGAGGCTCGAAAACGTGACACGTTGAACTCCATACAATGTCTCTCTAATGAATAGTCTATAATCAGGCCATCGTGGGCAATTGGGCATAAATATTTCTTGAATAATCCAATATTGGTATGACTTGTTGGTTTTGAAACAAGACTTAGAGGGATACTACAAGATGGAGTTTCAGATCTCGGAGATTCATAATTACAAATATACAACATATTCAATATCTAGCTCCGGAAAAGCAATAAAAGGGTGTGTATTTAAATTCTGCATAACTTTTGTTTGAAAAATCAGTTTGAAGTGATTCAAAGGGCATAATGAGGTATAAATATCATTGTTTGATCCCAAAATGGATCGAAACAAGAAAATGGAAACATCTAGTAAGTAAGCAGAAAGATCTACTATAATGCGTGAAGAATAACAAGAAATGCAACATGATATATCAAAATTACGAGACCAAGTGGAACAAATTTCGCTGTTGCAAAGAGTAACCAAAAATGAAATGGAAACTAAGATGGATGGTTTGAATACTGGTTTAAAATCATATATGGTGTGTTTTAAGGATGGATTAAAAGAAAACAAGGAAGGTTTGAAGGATGGTTTAAAAGCATATATGGAAGGTTTGAAACAAGTTTTGACAAATTTGCTTCAAGAAATGCTTCCTAATAGCAAAAAGATATTAGATGAAACTCATGATGAGAAAAAAAATGTTAATCACAATTTCATAGAATTTAACGTTTCATTGAAGACCAACCATATTCCAAAGATCGATATGAAGAAGTTTCAAGTCAAGGATCCGGTAACATGGATACTATAGATGGAGCAATATTTTGATCTCCATAATGTGAAACACACTCAAAAGGTATGCATTGCAACTTTATCTTTACAACCCAATCAGTTTGTATGGTATCAATGAATCTGTTCTCATAAACCACTTGTCACTTGGTTAATTTTTACGAAGGAAGTGATAACAAATTATGAGGATACAAAGAGAAAAACCTTCTTTACCCAATTGATAAATCTCAAACAAAAGGGTTCAACGACGGAGAACATATAGGACTTCCAAAAATTAAATATAAAGGTAAATTATATTCCATAGTATCATAGGATTTATGTCTTCATAGGGAATCTAAAGTATAACATCCAACATGAGGTTCACCTTTGGGAACCTGATTCATTGGAGAAGGCATTTAGGGTGGCAAGAAATGTTCAAAGCAAAATTATGGAAACAAGGAAGTCTACCTCCCACAATTACAAACATGGAAGTGTTGATGCTCCTATCTTTCCATAAAATACAAGACTGACACTGCAACAATTGGAAGAAAAAAGGGAAAAAGGTTTTTGTTTCATTTGTGATAGAAAATACACTAAAGGGCATAAGTGTGCCGAGAAGAAATTATTTTACATAGATTGTGAAGAAGAGGAACAAAAGGAACATGAGACATCCAAAGAAGAGGATATACACTAGGAACCAACTCTCGAGAAAGAAGAAATGATTCTCACCATATCTTGTAATGTATTGGAAGTAATTACCACTCCTTAAACTCTTAAGATAGAAAGACTTATCAAGAAGAAAATGGTAATAGTGTTGATTAATTTAGGTTGTACCCATAATTTTATTCATTGTATGAGAGCCAAGGAATAGAATTTCTTCCTATATCCAGCACTAGTGTGTCAAGTGATGGTTGCAAATGGAGGAACTATAAAATTCTCTAGAAAGTGTCATAATATCAAGATAACCATGGGGGAATATGTATTGAATAGTGAAATGATTTCCATTCCAATGGGTGGTGTTGATGTTGTACTAGGAGTCCAATGGTTACAATCTTTGGGTAAGATAGATTTTAATTTTCAATAGCTATTCTTGAATTCTTTTTGCGAAGGAAAGGAAGTTGAATTAAGCAGGGAAACTAAGAAAGATAATCAGATGTAATGGCATGAAAAATCTTCTAAAGAAATAACAATGAGCCACAATTGCACAATTATGCTCACGAGATTCAAACATTGAAATCATCTATTTCTCCATATCTCCATAAAGTATTGGATAATCATTCCAAGGTATTTGAGACTCCTAAAGTTCTCCCATCTATTCATGACCATGACCATGCTATTCACTTGATTCCAGGAAGTGTTCCTCCAAACACAGGGCCTTACAAATATCCCTATGCCAAAAAGGGTGACATTGAACGTATGTTTGCATAAATGCTAGAGGCTGGTATAATTCAACCTAGTCAAAGTTATTTCTCTGCTCCAGTAGTATTGGTGCATAAGAAGGGTGGATTTGGATTATAGGGAGCTCAACAAGCTCACTATTAAAGAAAATATTCTCATGCCTGTCATTGATGAATTGGTGGATGAATTACATGGAGCAATTTAGTTCACCAAGTTAGATCTTCATTCAGGATATCGTCAAATTATAATTTCATCAAATTAGAATGAAGACTGAAGATATTTTTAAAACAACATTTATAACTCATGAGGGCCATTATGAATTTTTGTTCATGTCTTTTGTCCTTACCAATGCACCTTCTACATTTCAAGGTTTGATGAATTCCATTTTCAAACCCTTCCTTAGAAAATTTGTGTTAGTATTTTTTGATGATATACTAATCTATAGCAAGTCTTGGAAGGATCATGTTCAACACATTGATAGGGTGCTCAACCTATTGAAGGAGAAACAATTATATGCAAAAAGTTCCAAGTGTTTCTTTGGAGTACAAGAGGTGGAATATCTGGGTCACATTGTGTCTCATGAAGGTGTTAAGGTAGACCCTAGCAAAATTAAAGCCATTAAGGAATGGAAAATCCCCACATCCATAAAGCATCTGCGAGGATTTCTCAGGTTTACAGGATATTACCGCAAGTTTGTTAATAATTATGGGAGACTAGCAGCACCTCTAACAATATTATTGAAGAAAGATTCATTTTTATGGACTCCAGAAGCAATGAAATCCTTTGAACATCTTAAAGAGGCAATGTGCCAAGCACCAGTCTTAGCTACGCTGGACTTCACAAAAACCTTTATTGTGGAATATGATGCCTCAGGAAATGGAATTGGTGTTGTTTTAATGCAAGAAGAAAGACCCATTACTTTCGAAAGTCATCCAATCAAAGGAACGTATTTACACAAAGCTATTTATGAGAAGGAAATGTTGCAATACTACATGCACTTAAGAAATAGCGACCATACCTAATGGGAAGACACTCCAATGTAAACGGATTATGATAGTCTTAAACACTTTTTAGAACAAAGATTATCTTCAGAAGAGCAGCAAAAATGGGTCACAAAGATGTTGGGTTATGACTTTGAAATCATGTACAAAAAAGGGAAGCAAAATGTTGTGGTAGATGCACTCTCAAGAAAGGATGAGGATGTGGAAGCATTGCTTTGTGTCATATCTATTATCCAAATATATTGGATAAATGAGGCAAGGGATGAATGGAAGAATGACGAAGAAGTGGGGGCACTCATTCAAAAGTTACAACAAGATCCCAGTGCATCTGATACATTTAGCTAGAAAAATGATTCATTACGGTACAAAGATCGTTTATACCTATGTAAGAATTCCCAACTCAAACAAAAGATTCTTATGGAATTGCATGCCTCTCCCTTAGGAGGGCACTTAGGATTTTTAAAGACTTCCCATAGGGTTAAGAAGGAATTTTTTTGGGATGGCCTTAAATCCGATATTCAAAATTTTGTGGCGGAATGTTTGGTTTTCCAAAAAAATAAAGTTGAAACAATTAAGACCCTGGGTCTATTACAACCTTTATCCATTCCAAGTCAATGTTGGGAGGAGGTTTCAATGGATTTTATCACAGGTTTACCCAAATCCGAAGGGAAGAGTGTCATCATGGTGGTAGCTGACGGACTTACCAAGTATGCACACTTTTGTGCAGTATCTCATCCATTTAAAGACAATACAGTTTCTACTGCATTTATGGAAACAATTCAAAAGCTACATGGAAACCCAAATATTATTGTAAGCGACAGAGATCCCATCTTCACGGGAAATTTTTGGACAGAATTATTTTCTTGTCTTGGTACTCAGTTAGCTCATTGTTCATCTTATCATCTTCAATCTGATGGGGAAACTGAGATAGTAAACAAACGTTTGGAAGGATATCTTCATTGCTTTTTATCTGATAAACAGACACATTGGGTCAAATTGTTGCTTCTCGCTGAATGGTGGTATAACACTTTCTTCCATACTTCAACAAAAATGACCCCATTTATGGCACTTTATGGATATCACCCACCATCCATCACATCATATTTAAGAGAAAATTCTAAAGTTCAACAGTGGAAGATCACATCGAGAATCAACGACAAGTTCTCCAACTCTTAAAGGATAACCTCAGCTTGGCGTAGAATAGAATGAAACAACAGGCAAATCAACATCGCAAGGAAAGAAGTTTTGATGTAGGTGATTGGGTATTCCTCCGGCTACAACCATATAAACAAATGTCCCTCAAGCAAGCTAAGAAGGATAATAAATTATCACTAAAGTATTATGGTCCATACAAGGTGTTGCAAAAGATAGGTACAATGGCATACAAATTGGAGCTTCCTGCAGCTTCCCGAGTGCACCCAGTTTTCCATGTTTCATGCTTAAAGAAGGTTATAGGTGACAAGCTCCCAGTTCAAACAATGTTGCCAGAACTTGACAAGGAAGGAAAGATCATATTGGAACCTGAAGCAGTTAAAGAAACAAGAACTCAACAGCGACGAAATCGATCAATTTCAGAGTATCTCATCAAGTGGAAGAACTTACCCCTTGAATATTCCACATGGGAGGATGAGAATTTTTTACAAAAGCATCCAGAACTACTCAAGCGTTGAGAACAACAACTTTTTTAAGGATTGGGGCATGTTAGATCCCTATAATACTAGTGATTACCCCATTACTTTTGTCATTGTATCCCTTATTGTCATTGTTGTGGGCCTATTGTCCCCATATTGTTATTATTGTGCACCCCAGAAGCCCACTATTGTTATTTATGTGGCCTTATATTATTATGGTTAGGTCGGCTTGGGTTATATTGTGACTCCTTAGACTCCTATATATAAAAAGGAGGTTTTGTCATTTGGATCATCCAAGAATTGTTCATTAATGTAAAGGAGGTTTCCCCCTCAAAGAGGCTGAATTCTAAGGCATTCAACTATCTTTTCTATCTATTTGTGAGTTGGTTTCATAACACTACAATCCAGATAGACTCTTCGTCCATAATTTCATAATCATAGTGGGATAACCTCTCCACCTGATCTTGAGTTTCCAACTTGTAGATTTCTCTTCTTGTCTCCAACAGCACTGCATTAAAATACATGGGAGCGAAATCCCGAGTGAAGAGCCTCGCTCTCCATTTTCCCTGCAGATTAATACCTCCCCTTTCTCTCTGACAACTCATGCGTTGTTTGGGTGACATGGAAGTAACAGAGGGAACACACCTGTGACAATTGTTGAATCTTCCCCTACATCTAAAGGAACATGAAAGAACACCAAAGGCAAACTCCTCTGAACTTTACATTATCCCACAACATCATCACCTACACTCATAATATAAACCACTCAGCAATAGGGATTCCCCGGTAATTTCCCCACATATGTAGAAACCCCATCAGCATAAAACCCATGCCCCAACACCATTAACCATAAAAGAAAGCACACAGTGCCCGACATCCACAGCTTACAGAGAACCCTCAGAGGCAGAAAGAACCAAGAGAAGGAAGACACACATGCCCAGACTCCCAATTTTTTAGATAGTGGTACTGGATTCCCAAAGAAAAATTTAGACATGCCAATTTCGAGGTAGTTGCAACCAAACATCAACCCACTATCTTTAAACCCAATCAAAGCCAGACTCTTAGACCATTCATAAATCCCCCACACTGCAAGGAAAATATGTTCTAGCGGAGGTTTTTGCGGATGTTTTAGCGGATGTTTTTTGGACAGTGTGTCTACAATATACAAACGCATCGGTGCTTTACTATCCTTTCAAGCCTAGGTGCCACATAGAACATGGTGCACTGTGGAAAATGTATTAAAAAAAACACAGTGCACTCAATAACACAAAGCCCTGGTGCTTGAATAATCGATAGCACCAAAAAAGGTTCACTTTTAAAAATTGTTGATGCTATATACACCCGCAATGCTAGTGTTTTTCCTGTAGTAAAATGCCCTGGTGCATACCAAGAAGGAGCACCATTATAGTTTTTAAATTTTAAATAAACGCGGTGTTGTTTTCCAACAATGCACTGGTGTTGTAGATGTATTAAAATGCCCGAGGGTGTCATCTAAAGAGCTGTTCTAGGTGGTTTCTAATGTTTAAAAAAATGGCAGTGCTATAGTCAAACAATGCACCAGTGTGGTACTAGTATTAGAACACCACGAAGTGTCTTAACAAAAGTACCGCAATATATTTTTTAATTAAAAAAAAATGTGATCTTAGATATCTTTCGCATCGATGCTGTTATAGTAATGCGCTATATGAGGGTTAAATAAAAAAGAAAACCTCCCAACCGTAAATTTCATTTTTACCATCTACAATGTTGAAGAGCTTTGAAACACCTATGCCACTCTTGCCTCATACGAGCACCGTGACGTCAGTGCCTCTCTTGCTCACTATCCTTCTATACCATGCTTAGAGCCTGACTTACCAATTTTTTCAAACCATGGTGAAATTTGTTTTTCTCAATTACGTGGCAACAATGCCTCCCCCATGAGAAAATGTTAAGGTAATGTTTATGGTTCTCTCTAATTTAATTTTTTAGCGGATTTGAATTGTAAATTAGCTTAAAAAATCTGTTTCTTTTGAAAAAACAAAAATAAAAAAATCCTATGCGGTTCGCTCAATATATTCGGCTTGCACCGATAGTGGTGCACCCTGTAAATTTACAGGGTGCGTTGTAGTTCGATGCACGAAAATAACGCACCATTATTGTGATGATGTGTTTCGTAAATGAAAACACGTCGGGAAATCTATAAATTGTACATCAATGCATGCAATTTTTAGGTTACATCTGGTGGGTTTATATTTACCAAATGCACTGCAAAAATAATATTTAAAATATAGCTATGGCTCAGTGTGTTCGATAACTTGAACATTTTGTACTAGTGCGAAGAAGTTATACATGTGCACCTTTGCATAAGTGTGGCGCACCATGATGAAAACTTAAATATGTGAACCAACAATGATGGATCATATGTATGTGTGCACCAATGTCAGTGCGGTTGTGTTTAACAGCGCACCAGAGTCGGTGCTTTACTATTTTTTGGACGCGCCAATGATTTTTTTTTTAATTGAAAGTTATGTTTCCATATTTATAAATACATTTTTCATTTAATAAAAGAATTTGTATTTTATGTATTAGACTGATGTTTATATGTCAATCATGTAGCAAAGACATCAATAGAGGGAGCAGGAGTAGGAGCGGGAGCAAATGGCGGACCAATACAATATGGTTTGTGTTAGTGTAAAAATTTCGGAAAAGTGTACCAAAAATGCTTCACTTAAGTCACTCATGGCAAGTGACACTAAGAACAAATATAGTTGTCTATGCTTCATATCTGCAATGAAAAAGGAGAAAACCTTGCAACAAAATATCATATGCAACCAAAAACATATAACAACGAAAATAAAATTGTAGCAACCCAATGGATAATATGAATAAACAAATTTTATTAATAGAAATGACATACCTGGTGAGGAGAATTTATAAGCTTGGGTCAATAGATCCCCCTCCATGGGATGGGTTCTTTTGATGTCCTTGTGCTTCAGCGATATGTTTCTCTCTCTCAACTTGTAATAGGCAAAAATAAAAAATAGTTTGACCTCAAGTGGGAGCTCAAATGTGATGAGATGATAGTGGTGAGGATGAGAATGATCAAGGTGAAGAATGAATGAGAAAACCCCTCTATTAATAACAAAGTATTGAGCCAAATTAGGAATTAGAAAATAATAAAATATTATTGACTACATCAAAATCTAGCCATTGTAAATACTTTATTATATTTTTTAGAGGTAAAAGATATTCAAAATTGTCAAATATTTTATCTAGAAAGTGGTTGAAGTAATTAACAAATAAAAATGACTTATTAATCACTTTGTGAGAATTAAGAAAAGTGTGAATTTGAAATAATTATTAAATAATGGTTTAACAATTATTCCAAAAATATAAATAATAAATAATAAATAAATAGTGATTTATTTAATTATTCCAAGTGATTGAGTCAAAAGTGACCAAAAATAAGTATCAATAAGGATTTAATAATTATTTAGAGAATATCAATTAAATACTTATTAATTTAATTATTTTGGTTTTCAAGCCTTGTGGAAGTTATTTGTAGCTTCATGTTCCGGATTATCCACATTGTTTCCAGTTCAGTCTGTCGACGTTTCGAACCCCAACGGGGGTCCATCATCTTTCATTCATTTCATTTCTATCCTTCAGAAGTGTCCTGATGATGGACCCCCGTTAGGGTTCGAAACGTCGACAAACTGAACTGGAAACTGTGGATAATCCGGAACATGAAGCTACAATTTAATTATTCTCATTAGGTTTTTTGAATTTTAATGAGAAATAATTTAGGAAAAATGGTTTACTAAATTATTTCCTATGGTGAAAGTGAATTTTTCATGGTAAAAGTAATCCTACATGGTGTATTTTGATCTACCTATTAATAAATGGTTCGGTGATCATTTTTGGGTGATAACAGATTGCCCCTCGACGTAAGAGTGCCAGGAGCAAATCATATGACCGAAATACATTGTAGGGTCCACTTTCACGAGAGAGAGAGAGAGAGAGAGAGAGAGAGAGAGATTTGAAGCGAGACAAGGAAGGAGTGATAATGGATGGGGTGAGACCTATCTGATACAAGTCTCCTTTTGTTTTAGAGTACATGACCTCAAATGAGGCGGGGGAGGCATACTCATGCGCGCCAAGATAACTAAGTACAAATAATAATGGTGTGCCCAACAATGTGGGTATGAGAAATAAAGTACATGATGCACGATACATGATATAATGAGTCCCATGTATATAATGTGCTTGGAAAAACATAGAACAAGACTGAATACAATAACATCTACTCATTTGAGGACATGAGACATAACGCCCCTCAGGTTGACATGGTGAGGGGAGATCACAACCAAAGAAGCCCTCTTGAATAAGAAAGGGTTCTGTAGATCTGAATGGATCATCTAAAGGAGACGAACCATGTTGTGAGCATTGCGATTGGCGGAAATCAAGCTAGTTAAATCTATGAAACTACATCTAAGGTTGGATCATGAGCTGTTGACATTTTGGCATGTGGGGGGCTACTTAAAGGGCCACCCCTCATGAGGTCTGAAACAACTCACACGCACCCAGGAAAGGCTGGTATAATCTGTTGGATCACTGGATCATCAAGTGTACAATTCTCGACCATGCGATTATGAGCTAGAGTCGAGCACATGAGAATCAACCAAGTCAAAGAGAAATGAGGATTCCCTTTGCTTGATCCGAGATACCAAACAATGATGGAAACTGGAACCAAAGTACATCACCCTCTAAACCATTCTCCTAGAATAAATGTGTTGAAGTCAACGAAATAGGCCCTGCTAGAGTTTAGGCAATGAGGATTCATCAACAAAGGAACGAGAATCATAGTAATGTGACTATTTGATTGACACCAAGGATGATGATGGAGGAATAAGATGAGTGGTAGACTAACAACTTCCCTTGTTAGAGAATATTATGCATGGTTGACCTGGAAGCGACTAACTTGATTCTAGACGGGATGGTCAATTATTCATATGAAGGCTTTTCATAGACAAGTCAGAAAAGTTGGGGGGCAAATATGAGTGAAATGGGATGAATGTGAAGCAACGATGAATGATGTGTTGTAACAGGACTTAATGGGACTCTGAATAGACACCATGGATGTAAGGGTGACTCATCTCTGATGCTCTATACAAGGGTGACTCGACGATGCTACCCCATGGTGGAGGCCTAAAAGGGACCATAAAAACATGAGTAAATAATGGTTACTCATGACGAAAATCGACACGTGAGTCAACAAGTGCAAAGGTAAAGTGGAACCATAATATAGGTGGCTCATATGAATAAATTTGGCTTTGAGAGGCATGGATTCCTAGTGAAGTTTCAAGTTACCAAAAATAGAGAGAGATCCATTATAGAGCTCGGTGAGAGATTTCCAACGGTGTTGATGGTTTTTCACACCAAGCTACAATTTGGTCGCAATGGACGACGAAAAAACAAGAGATTTTTCCTATAAAAGGGCTTCTTGCCCCCAAATCCAATTCATCTACACATTAATTTGTTGGAGAATTGTGGGAGGAGGAGAAGGCCCTAAATCTTGGTGAGATCGTAGGAAAAAAATCAACCATCAAAATTCAGATCTGTGATTTTCAGGCAAGTGGCCTTACTTGTCTAAAAATGGCCTTAATTCTTCTTGGAAGGATGGTTCCTGGTGAATAATTAAGGTAAGAAAGGAATAAAGGAATGAACTACTATAGAAGGTCTAGGATCATCCCTGCCCACCAAGACAAACATGGGGATTGGGTGGTAAGTGTGGGAACACATAGAGTAGATTATTTGAAGACATGGTATCAAGCATCTATAATATGTGATGTGTATATGGCTTGTCGGAGAGGCTAGTACGACAAACTATCCAAATGCCCAATATCTCCCCCACCCCACCCTCATATGAGGGTGGGGGTGGGGGGATATATTGGGCATAAAAGGAATGAAAGGATAATTGACCATACCTAGATCGTTGAGTTCTAGGCCGAGATTGATATCGGTTAAGT
This sequence comes from Pinus taeda, assembly GCA_000404065.3. NCBI lineage: Eukaryota > Viridiplantae > Streptophyta > Pinopsida > Pinales > Pinaceae > Pinus > Pinus taeda. Next base: position 79,234 of record APFE030732725.1, on the reverse strand, counting down.
GAGAAGGTGGACAAAGACTATCATGCCCCCAAGCATGAGATACTACCCTAGTATATGATGATGGAGGGGATTGATCAGGTATGCAAAGGTGGGAATGATGACCCTAGTTGGATGAGTTTGTGGAGTGTCATTGTGTTCCAAGTGCTCAAATAAGGGATTCTAGCATTCGGTCTAACTGGCATGAGATCCTGTAAAGGATAATGAGTAGATGTAGGGGCATATGTGCCCCCTAGTTTTGTATGTATGGTTATAGCATGTTATGGACATGTCGTATGTATTTAGAATAATGGACTTTAAACATGCTTTGATGATGGGGTTCATCATTTATTGTTTATGGTTGTATTCTTATGGGAAAGGGTGGATAAATATAGTTAGAGAAAGGAAATGGTGGATTACCAATCTTGTTTGGAACTGCATATATAAGTCAAATGGATTGAATTTATTGGTTCACATACATGGTGTCACCATACCATGGAGTGGCTTTGAATATAATGAATTGATGCTCACTTAGACGACACTAGGGTTGGGCAAAAACAATGTCAATGGGATTGGATTGTTGACCTAAGATGTAGGGATGATTAAGTGGATCATTCCCAAAGAGATCTGGAGTGGTATGGGACTCTAAAGGTTCTTCAAGGTGGGGAAGAATAATGGTACTAGAGTCAACACAACCAGATGCACTAGGAGGGTTATGGATAACTGGTTCTCCTAGACTTTGAAAATTCGATGCCCCCTTACCCAAACATTGAGTGTCAATGTAATTGTCACAAGGTAGATGTGGTTCAAATTCATGGGTTCGAAGTAAGGGGTAATGGAACCAATCATCATCATGGGAGATATGGCTCACATGCACATCATCGGAAGGGATGGATGGATGACTAATAGATGTGACATCTACCGATGTTGAGACCAAATTGTTCTCTAAATAAGGTTCAAAAGAAGCACAATAGTAAACTCCAAGAGAGTCTGAATAGATCGATCCCATGGATGATGACAAGTAGAGAATAAGGGCGGAACTATCCACCATCTCGCCATCAAGAAGGGGGATCATAATGGTGGGTTGGGAAACCTCTTATTCTGGAAAACCCGCAAGTAGAGGGGAAGTGGAATCACTACTAGCGACATCTAATTCGCAAAGCACTTGAAGTGTATCATAAAAATCTTCAATATGGGGACAATGATTTTAATAATGTCCATACTTATCACACAATGCAGTGCTAAAAATCGTTATAGAATGTGTTCCAATGGGTACCATAGTGGTATGCTACCTGAACCAATGAAGCAGCAAAGTTAGTGAGCCGTGTAAGTGATCCTCCTTCCGTACGGAGGGCACTTTAAGAATGCCCTACACATTTCTGTATGTGTGTGTTCTATGCCAATGCCATTGGCAAGCAACTTATATAAACTTTATCCTATTGGTGAGTAGGCGTTGGACAAGGAAGTTTTATCCCGGCTGAAAAGCTTATGAGTTCAATAGCAAGTTTCATTAGATCTAATAAGGACAGGATTGAATGAGTTATACCAAGGTTTACTAACCTTGTGGATCTGATCCTATCACATCCAACATAATTTCTTCCATCCCCTTCAAGCTAGTTTGTGTTGGATCATCCAAATCAGATGAAAGTGGCTCAAAGGGTTCTTCCTAAGTTAATTTAAGTGGGGGAAATCCATCACACGCAAGTAGACCATCACTAAGACAACCCATCACAAGTAGACACCCGGTGAACCATCACTAAGGCAACCCATCACATACACACATGTATATGTAATTATATTTTTGGGAGACAGACATGGTACAAGCCTGCTCAGATAGACGGGTTAACTTGGCAAGCTTCGTAAGGGTGATTCGTGCGTAAGGTTTTGTTTTTCTTGGTGGACTCAAGTAAGGTGACATGGACCTTAGGAATGTTAGATTCAGGGAAAGTATTAGAGACCACATGCTTAATATGAGGGAGTTCAAGAAATTTATTGGTGGCATGCCCAACAACATCACACAAAGTACATGGGGGAGTAGGCTTTGGCAATTTAGAAGGAGTGGGAGTTGGTTGGGGTGTCTTTTCTTTGATTCCCTTTTTCTAGTTTTTGCCCCCTATTGATGGGAAAAAATGCCCTCCATCAACATCAAGGGAGACCACCCAGTCGAGGCCACAATTATACCCTTTTCCATTGAAGCTGGTGATTCCCACTAGTTATGGGTCCAATTACCGTTTATCCTAGCCTAAGTACTATCCTATATGATACTAAGTCAGATTAATGCTAGTTGTTAGTCCTACTATGTTACATAAATGTTAGTACCACTGTAATATTATTCTAGCATTAGATATGAATCTATATTAACACAAATCCTATGTTATATATAATGTAAATTACAACTCTTTAACTATGTTAAAGAATACTAAATAATATTATACTAATTCTAATATGTAATAATATATTTAATACTAATGTATATAACTATATTATTATGCTAAATACTTATGTTATATTAATGTTACCTTATAATACTATAAATATTGTTAAATTACACTGATACTAAATTTATATATGCCAACTTTAAAAAAATGATAGTTAATTACTTATTCTAAATAGAACAATTTAACTAACTTGTTCTAATGTTAGTACATTAACCCATTTATCTATTTATTACTATAATTAAACTAATGCCCTAGATTATTGATTAAGTTTTGTGGATACAGATCACTTATATTGGGCAGGCAATTCATTCACAAGTCAAGGGAATAATACCAAATGAGTTATTGTGAAATTGTCTGGTAAGGTAACATGTTAAAGTTTTGTATCCATGCTATGGTAATGAATCAATTGTCTCACTTGTGTTATAGTGCTCTAGGACTCAAGCCTTTTTTATTACATAACTTTTTATATACAATAGATTATTTCCACTTTTTATATACATACAACATATTTATACATTTTTTGTTATATTATCTTACAACACTTTTGTTGTATGTTTTAATTTACCAATTCAAAAATGTCTTTTTGTTTTCACTTTTTGTTCACTATGTTATTTGTTGTTTAGGTATAATACATCTTATGGATTTAGGATGAGTTTATAGAGAGTGTATTAAATAAAGTTGTTGCAATATTAATGATCCAATTTTGTTTTATAATGGAGGTTATTTCGTCAAGTGGGGGAGATAAACAACCAATGCGACCAAACGTGAAATGTGAGGTGATGTGCCAAATTATCTAAAGGGAATGTCAACTAATGAAACTAAATGTTGGATGTAAGGTGTTGTGGCAAACAAAGGTGCCATATCACGTTCTCGTGACCAATATGAAAATTCTTTCATGAACACAAAAGATAGCGAAGAGGTACCAAAACTCAAAAATGTTAATCATAACGGTCAAAGCAAAGGGTGTGCAAAATAATGGTCAAAACCAACATGATTGAAAACCCCTGAGCCAAACGATAAGGATCAGAAAAGTCAAAATCCGCCAAACCCAATAAAGAAGGGGGTTGGAAAAAGAATAAGGGTCCCCATAATTTTCTAGAAAGACTAAGGTGGGGTTGTGGCCACAACAATGGCGACTCACTGTGAAGAAGCAGTTATATCTTGTTTAAATATACAAAACCTATTAAAATGAAGGAAATATAGTTAGATGATTCAAAATGCCAAATTCAAATATCATAGCAGTTTTGTCCCTGTCATGCATCACTAACAAACAAAAATCACATCCATCATTGTTCATCAACTTATAAAAATTTACTCTATGAATCCAGTGTATTCCAACAAATTGTATATGCAACAGTCAACTTCGTTGGCCATCAGTTTCCAAGTAAACAAGGTAATCAAGTAAGTCATAGTGTCAAATTAACTTCTAGACCATAAGCATGGCCACTGCTACCAACAGGCATCTATAGCCTCGACGGATGCCTTTGAACCCTTTTAGATGTCAATGTCCCATATGTTAGAAATAAATGCATAATTACAAGATGATTTCAAAAGTCATTTAGATGACAACTAGATATCATTGTCCTAGCTTGGTAAGTAGTTAATGACAATGTCATTCACGGGATCTAACACAATGAAAAAGTCGGTTTGGGATGAGACCTCTTGTTCTTCAACCTTGCGGTCGAAAGCCATTACCTTGGTTTGGTGACCAATAAAGGTAATGTCACAATGTTAGAACATATGGTCATGGTAGGTCGACTCGTGATGAGACCTCCTATCCTTCAATTGGCCATTATTTTTTAGGTTTAACTATGGTTATTGTTTTTTTTTTTCTAAATTTGACTAATTCTATTAATATAACAAAATGGTACAAGGAGGCACCGACCTCTGCAAATCAAGCCTCAAAATATGCCATGTTTAACAATAAATAACTGAAAGAGACTGCCCGCACCAAGGAAACCAGTCCAAAACTAGAATTGTTTGCTACCCATGCAGGGGTAACAACCTGTAATGCTAGAGTGGAATAGTTTTTCGAGCAAACATCAAAATTAACAACATTTACATAACAAAAACAACAAAATAGACCTCTAAGGTTGGGAGCCAGGAACCCAAAACCTGAAAAAGATTTTGACCAGCTAGGTGTCATTAGTAGGAGGAGGTTCTTCCACTATCATACACCTATATGCCTCCATGTCATCTTTCACGTCTTGTTGATCTCTCGAAGTTGTTTCCATGTGTCCCTAAGCGGTGTCTGTGTGGTCCTGAGCTTCTATATGGCTTTTGTGTTGCCCTAAGTTGCTGCAAGGGGCTTTTCTTTTGCTGGTGTTGGCCCGCTCCTAAATATTGTGAGCTGGAACTTCATAGCTTTGAGGCTCCTCTCTAAATGCTACCGAAATGGTCGCAATTATGCATGGTCATTCTAGCGTATAGAGAAATTGGGATTGGGTTGAATGCCTTGGTTGCTGAGATGAGACAGAGGCAGCTGGAGGCTGTGGAGCATCTTCAACACACCGAGAACCTTCAGTCTGAGCTCGCCTCCGACAGTTGTGGGTGGCTGGATAACGTCCCGTGAAATGAGCTGTCGAGGGGGAGGAAGAGTCAGAAGGGGTCGAGTCAGAGAGGGACAGGGAAGGGAGGCGAATTGTTCTTTCTCTACTACTGCCCTTCCTGCAACGCATCCTATAACGCAAACGAGGCATGTTGACCTGGTCCAAATTGGGTAGACGAAGACGAGGAAGAGCAGTGCCTGGGATTGAATGACCAATGAGACCAGGAGGACGTATAATCCACAGATCTGAACCAAGATTCATGGCCGAAGAATCAGTTCGAAGGCAGCATAAAAGATTCTGTGAGAAATGGGCACCATCTACCATCTCAATGCAGCACATAATTTGGCAACGTCTCCCCATTGTTGTGCGCGAGCTCGGCTCTGCAGCAGCAGGGAAACAATTGCAATTCAGAGGAATCAGAACAGGGGGAAGGCGATCTGAATAAGCCATCTTAAGAACCATATTGAGATTTCCTCAGCCCGCGTAGCACATTAAAACGCCATTAATGTCAGTGGTGATCATCTGAGTGGAAGCATGGGTGACCAGGTGGCTGCGTCACTTGCCAACCCAAATTTGTTGCGTAGTACCAACGCTCTTAAACACCCACATCCGAGATTAACTATGGTTATTGTTAATTTCATAGAGATTACTTAATATATGGGGTGGAAGATTAGCTCCTTAAGAACGAGGGATGGTGTAAAACGTTTTAAGGTAACTAATCTTTACTTGATTAGCCTTGCCCCTCATGAACTAATGAACTTAAGTCACTGTTGTTAAATATATTTTGCTTTCATGAAAATGGGGATAAAAAATATAGTTCATTAGATAATGATGGTTGATTTAAACGCATAGAATCAAAACCAGGGACTTTACTATTTAGGATAATTAAAAGTGAGCATAACAACATCATCTTAAAAGGAAAAATTCCTTAAAGATAAGGTTTTCTTTATATAAAATAAATCATAAAATCATTTATCCAATGATTATACCAAGTTGAACGAAATAAAAACATTCCCCCATTTTATTGGAAAAGTGAAATGAAAAGACAATCACCAAATTGAAACAAATGCTAGTTTGCTGCCAGCAGGCATCTATAGCCTTGACAGGGATGCCTTTTAACCCTTTTAGATGCCATTGTCCCATCTATTAGAAATAAATGCATAGTTACAAGATGATTTCAAAAGTTATTTGGATGTCATTTGAAGATCATTTTATTGGCTTGGTAACCAGTTAAAGACAATGTCATTCATATGATCTAACACAGTGAACAAGTTGGTTTGTGATGAGACCCCTTGTCCTTCAACCTTATGGTCAAAAGCCCTTACCTTGGCTTCGTGACCAATAATGGTAATGTCACAGTTTTAGAACCTATGATTATGGTAGGATGACTCGTGATGAGACCTCTTATCCTTCAATTGACCATTCTTGTTTTTAGGTTTAACTATGGCTATTGTTAATCTGACAAAGATTACTTAATAGATGGGTGGAAAATTTCTCCTTAAGAGTGAGGGATGGCATAATTTTTTTTAAGGTAACTAATCTTTACTTGATTAGCCTTGTCCCTCAAGAACTAATGACGTTAAATAACTTCTAATAAATGTATTTTTTCTCTCTTGAAAATGAGGTTAAAAGATAGTTCATTAGAAAATGACTAAAAGACTAAAACACAAAGAACCAAAACCACGAGTTTCATTGGTTAGGAAAGTTGAAAATGGGCATAAAGAAATCGTCGTCATTGAAGAATTCCTTAAGGATACAATTTCATTAATAGAAAATAGAGCATAAAACTACTTTCCTAATGATTATGCCAAGTTGAAAGAAATAAAAATATTCCCCCATTTTATTGAAAAAGTGAAATGAAAAGACAATCACCAAATTAAATGAAACAATTAAGACAAATGCTAGAAAACCACAAAGAAAGCCATCAAGAGTATAAACCATGAGAGAAATCTTACAAGATTAAAT
>APFE030732725.1:29159-71357 GCA_000404065.3 Pinus taeda | reverse complement strand
GGAGGATCAATGTACCATACTGGGATCCCCAAGGTGATGTTAGGAAGACTCAAAGTAGCCATAATAGGGGTAGAAAAGATTCTTGGTGGTGGGAATAATAAAGGTATCTGACCAGAGGGGTAATAACTTGGGGAAACTGCTCCTGGATGGTTAAGATCTCGGGGAACGGTTCTTGGTTGGAAAGGATCGGGAGAGATACTAGAAGAAGGAAATTGGCCTGAAGGAATTGTACTTGAAAGACAAGTTGGGTCTGGATCAGGGGGTTACAGAGGGGCTAGCTACTGTGAAGGCATACCAAACCACTTGGCAGTGGCCCATGACACTTGAAACATGCAAACACCTGAAGAGATAGGGTCATAAGTTGTAGGGGTGGGCCATAATAAGCCCCAACAAACATGGAATCTTTATAAAATCCAGGAAAAACATCGATAAAGGTAGGAACAGCCTTATTTCCAATCATAGATGAAATAATGGTATGAGGAGAGGTCTTAGACTGAGGGTCATAGTAAGTCAATTAATCGATAGTGACGATATTTCCATTGTGAGGAAAGAACATCTTGTGAAAGACAACAGACATGGCATAGGTGTAACTATGACCCAACAAGATGTCATAATCTAAAGGGTTATGAATGACTTCAATATTGATCAAGACCGTCTTTCCAACAATGGTAGTGGGGCAGTTGCGATATAAACCGAGGGGCTGCTAGGGGTGACCATCCCAAGCATGAAGAGTGATAGTGGATGGTTACAAGTCTAGGGAACCAAGTTGCTTCCAAACACTAGCAACCATCACATAGGTGGAGGTTACTTCGTTTATGATACACCATTGCACAGTGGCATTCTTTATGGATACTAGTATTTGAAAAGAAACAAATGAAGGAAGGGGGGGATGCTTCACTTTATCAACATCAAAGACAATCAAATGACCATCAAGAGGTTTCATAGTGCCTAGAGCATACAAAAGAGCTTTTCGTCGAGATGGGCACGTCTAGAGGACTTCCAACATTGACATGGCAGCAGGAGATTGCGCCAAGTCATCTACTATGTTATACGTATGGGCGACTTTAGATAAAGAAACATTTCAACATAATAGACCTTTGGGTATCTTAAGAGGGACCTCTACCTTAGGTAGAGGGATATTTAAGGTGCCATTTGGTGATGACAGGGGCTAAGTGGAAACTTTGGGTTGTGACTCAATGGCTAACTTTGAAGGAGGTTGGTCATATTGGCATGACTGAGTCTATAGGTGAACTTATTTGGTGTCGACTTCTACGGAATTCATCATAAGAATCTAGTAATTGTTATGTCTAGATTGTGAAGCTGCAATATTCTATGTGGGTTGGGCAGCCATATATCCTTGATGAGAAAAAGGATTAGTAAGCATTGTCGGTTGTAATGAAGCAGGAGGGGGAGGAGGTGGAGTAGTGGGCTACGGTCCTCTAGAAGGAGTTGCCCGAGCTTCCCATACCTAACGCATTTGAGGTAAAAGCGGACATTCACGAGTATAATGGCCAAAAACTATGCAACATGCACAAGGTTTATTTGTTTTCAGAGCCTTGTTCTGCTTGGGTTGTCTAACATGTTTTTGGGTTGTGAGATTAGGTTAGTCACCCTTAGGGGCATTAGTTTGTGTACCTTGATTGCCTTGATTACCTTGAGATTGTTTATACCACTTACCTTTCCCCTTATGCCTCCTCTTAGGGTTGAGGGGATTGGCAGTACTCTAGTGAGCATACACTTGACCTTGAGGGGGTGGTTGTTGTTGTGGCAAAGGTGGGGAAGGCATGGGAGGTTGAAGCATTGGTGTCAACGGGGTTGGAGCACTGGGCGATGCATAAGGATAGTAAGGATTCATGACAACATGTGAATAAGTAGGTTGAGCGACAACTAGCCTTGGCATCCATTGATGCAGATGGGGATATGCATATGACATGTTGTTACCTTGGTAAGATTTGACACGTGAAGGATCGGAAGGGGGATAGGTGTAAGAGGATTGGTCCCCCCTTAGGGTTTAACATAACACATAGGAGGTGGAGCATATGGTGGAGGTTGATTGTGGGAAAGAAATCCAACGATAATGTTAGCGACATGAGATGTCGTCGGTGCATTAACAACATCATGCTGAGGTAAATTAAGGAGGATAGTATAAACATAACCTAACTGAGTATAGATTAGATCATATTTCAAGGCTATCTGGAGAGCTTCTTCCTCAATCTGTGGGAAGTGGGAGGTGACATCTTTACCTATGGGAGCAAAAAGAGTTCTTAAAAACCAATCCATATAGACACGGTCTTCAAACTCAAGGGCTCTACACATGCTCCTCCTTCTGCACCATTCTTGTACATGGTCAGAAAGGCGAGTGGCAGAAGTTTGATGAAAAGAGGTCAAGGGTTTAGTACCTGTGCCATATCGAAGAAATAATTGGAAATAAGAAATAAAATCTTTGGTGAGAGTCCCGAAGGTGGCATGGGAGGTATGTGGTTGGTCCACATACCATTTGGCAGCAACTCCAATGAGGGTGCGTTGGAAGAGACGAAGATGAATGGAGTCTTCGGTAATGGAATTTAATGAAAACCATGTGAAAACAGCGAACGTGATTTGTGTGGTCTTCTTCAGGATTACTTTCGAACTTGGGAATGTCGAAAGGAAGCTTGGTAGTCATATGAGGCCAATTGGGGTTATGGAGAAGAGGATCAATAATGAGTTGGCCGAAATCAGGGAGGCTCAAACTAACCATATAAGGAAGAAAGGGAGGATACACAAGGGGATCCTAAGGGGGAAGGTAACAATAAACTATAAAGGGAGTAAAATGTTGAAGAAACCTATCCAAGAGGGTTGCAAAACAATGGACAAAACCCTAAACAATAGTGGTTGAAAATGTTGCACACTAGACTTCTTAGCTCAACATTTATTTTCCTAAATGATGGTGTACTCTAAACCCTATGGGGATTTTTCCTTCCTCAATGAGAAACTACTAAGTGGATCTAGGCCTAGGCGTGACTCAGGAAAGAACAAAAACCCTTCCCAGCACACACGCAACGCTCTCGACAAAATCTGGAAAATTTTGAAAAATTGCAGAGTGCATAAACTAACTTGAAAAGTGCGTTAGGAGTGGATTTTCGATAGAAAGGTGTGTTGGGCATAGTTATTGGGCCAAAATGTGCGCTATGTTCCTGCTTCTCTCGCTCGATAGATTTGACCCAGAATGTGTCGTCTCCTGCTCAGCAGGTACCTGTGACCTGCAAAAAGATGTGGAACCCCAACAGAAACAAAAAAATTTCCCAAAAAAATAAATGAGATCTAAAACTAGAAATTGAGAGGGCTAAAAGTAGGTGAAAAAACACTAAATATAGCTAAAACAACAGTCACCAAGGTTCTAAATTACTACACCAGTGGAGTCGCCATTTGTTAGTGACTATATAGCTAAATTTCCAACGAAGTCGTCATTTGTTAGTGCAAAGATTTCAGAGAAGTGTGAAAAAAATGTTTCGCTTAAGCCACTGGTGACAAGTGACCCTAACAAAAAAATATGGTTGTCTATGATTCAGATCTACGATGAAAAAAGGAGAAAAACCCTGCAACAAAAGATCATATGCAACCAGAAACATATAACAATGAAAATAAAATTGCAGCAACGCAATGGATCATATGAATAAACAAATTTTATTAATAGAAATGATACCCCTGGTGAGGAAATTTTATAAACTTGGGTCTATAGATCCCCCTCTGTGGGATGGGTCCTTTTGATGCCCTTTTGCTTCAGCGATATGTTTCTCTCTCTCAACTTGCAATGGGAAAAAATAAAAAATAGTTTGAACTCAAGTGGGAGCTCAAATGTGATGAGATGATAGTGGTGACGATGACAATGATCAAGGTGAAGAATGAATGGGAAAACCCCTCTATTTATAACAAAGTATAGAGCCAAATTAGGAATTAGAAAATAATAAAATATTATTGACTAATTCAAAATCTAGTTGTTGTGTCCACAGGGTCTTGGATAGATGTTGATCGGGTGCTCTATTAAGGCACTCCTTGATGTGAAGTCACCGGTTCAATTCTCCACCCTGATCGGGGTGACATATTGGACATGTTAAAGATGTAGTCCTGCCAAGGTTACAAAAAAAATAAAAAATAAAATATGACCGTTGTGAATACTTTATTATATTTTTGAGAGGGAAAAGATATTCAAAATGGTTAAATATATTTATTTAGAAAGTGGTTGAAGTAATTAAGAAATAAAAATCATTTATTAATCACTTTGTGAGAATTAAGAAAAGTGTGAATCTGGAATAATTATTAAATATGGTTTAACAATTATTACAAAAATAAAAATAAGGAATAATAAATAAATAGTGATTTATTTAATTATTTCAAGGTGATTAAGTCAAAGGTGACCAAAAATAATTATCAAATAATTATTTAAGAATTATTTCTAGAGAATATTAAATAAATATTGATTTATTTAATTATTCTCATGGCTTTTTTGAATTTTAATGAGAAATAATTTAGGAAAAATGGTTTACTAAATTATTTCCTATGGTGAAAGTGAATTTTCCATGGTAAAACTAATCCTACGTGGTGTATTTTGATCTGCCTAGTAAGAATGGTTGGGTGATCATTTTTGGGTGATAGCAGTCTAACCATGGAAGGCTAGAGAGAGGGATAGGGATTTATACTCTCGCCTTATTACTTCAATGACCCAAGCACTCTTAAGAATGTAGGCCTCCTCAAGTACTATGAGGAGGCTGCATCCCTGAAGGCACACTCTGTCTTGTTGGCGCATCTGATTCACCGATGGAGTGTCCAGGAGAAGGGTTTCCATGTCAGTCCTAGGGCGTGGTATAGGACCTCTTAGGACGACATATACTTTATCACTGGCCTATCCAAGAGAGGGGAGTATTTTCCCTAGTTCCATGATGTCCCCCATGGGGTTGTAACAAAGATTCATCTTGCCTACTCTCAAAGATATGTTAGGCCTCATGTAGTCCATCTAATAGATTTTTAGGTGCGTGGTGATTAACTACAAATTTCTTCTTTTGTAGCACAGGAGGTTAGATGCCTCTCATTATTAATCACCACGATTGAACACTTTAGTAGTGATGAGCAACACATTCGTTGCCGTATTTTGTATTATGTCAATTCTTTGATTCAGGCACCACGTTGTATCAAATGGTCTGTCATTTTTTTGAGGCAGTTTTGTATGTCTTTAGATAGATGTCTTGCAATGATACATGGGAGGGTGAGCTTCCCTTTCTCTTTAAGAGACTTTTTTGTTTATTTTTTGAAGGTTTCTAGAGACGAGGCCTACATTTGACCATCACCCTCCTAGGCCAATCACTGAGGTCCATATGCGCATGTCGGGCTAGATGATGCCCAATAGGGGCATACCAGAGTATTTGAAAAGGATTTTGACTCAGACATTGGTGCTACCGGCCAATGAGTTTGACCATGTGTTTATCTTGCTGTCGTTTCCATTCATGGGGATTGATTAAAGACAATGTCCCAACATCCTCTTCACACCGGCTAAGCCTCTAGACGATAGAGTTAATATTAGTGTTTTCTCCAAATTAATTTAGTTTCATTTTATTGTTTTAATTAATTATAATAAAATTTGTTCTATAACGTTCTTTAACTTGTTTTATTAAATTGTTTAATGAAATTGTCTAATTATTGTTGCATACTATATATTTTATAGACATCGACACATTTGATGAGGAAATGTCTCCCCCCCCACCGGATGGAGGATATGAGGAGATAGGTGAGGCCTATGAGGGTGAGGTACATCCTCAGGGGGTCATGGGCATCCGAGGTTGTAGATCTAGTCTGCGATTTTGGATGGACTACTGCGACATATTGGCCATAGATTTGGTTGAGCAGGGCCTCTGCCTTGTGAGGGCTCGATATATCAACATAAATCCTAGGTTCATGGATCTCTACAGGTACTTCCTACGCGAGACGACGTCTCTTATGTTGGCATTATGATATAGGTGGTGTCCTTGATGGCAACTCACTCAAATGAAAGTTCACAGTACAACAGGTCAACAGCAAAGGATTACAGATCAGATTCCAAATAATGAAGAAAGAGAGGTATACATTGGTTCACTTTGTCCAAGGCGCGTATACACGTGGTTTAACAAAACAAAAGTAGTGTATAACGTATACACGCATTTTCACTGGAGGAAAAGCGTGTACATGTTGGAAAACCAAGTTTTTGGTCTAAGGTATTTGATCCAAGGTATCTTGGTCCAAGGTAATTGATCCAAGGCATTTGGTCCAAGGTATTGACCCTAGGTATTGGGTCCAAGGTATTGTTCCTAAGTGTTTTTGGTCCAAGGTATTGAGAAAGGCCTAAGAGTATATAAAGAGGATAAGATCATTAGGGCAGGGAGTGCAAGCATTGAGATTCTAAGGAATACTTCTATCTGAAGTATATATTATGTTGCAGGGTTATGTTTGGGATTGGATCTAAAATTTTCATGTCACCTTGAGTTTAACATTGGATCAGGAATCATGAGACTTTAAATGACTTATTCTTGAATGATCTGATATTGGTTGAGACCAGATTTGATGTTTTGCGCCTGTTCTACTTGTTATCTATCATGATATGGGTTTGTCTAAAGTCTGAAACTACAGCAACGTTCTGACTCAAAATTTGCAGATCTATACATAGGTTCTTCTCGGCCAAAGCGCGTGTACATGCAGGTTTGACTCTTTCAAGTAGCGTATACCAAAAAAAAAAAAACAAAACAAAAACAAAAACAAAAACAAAAACAAAAAAAACAAAACAAAAAACAAAAACAAAAACAAAAACAAAAAACAAAAACAAAGCAAAACAAAAACAAAAAACAAAAAACAAAAACAAAACAAAAAACAAAAACAAAAACAAAAAACAAAATAAAACAAAACAAAAACAAAGCAAAAAACAAAAACAAAACAAACAAACAAACTTATGTTCAGATCTAACTGATCTATCTAATCAAATTCTGTTGTTTTATTATTGTCTATCAATGAAGTCCTCTTAGATCTGAACGTAGAACTGTTGTATAAGGAAATTGAGTCTGATTGATTTATTGATTGAGAAGGAAGGGTGATCCTTGCTACTATCTGTTTTGAACTCTATAATATGACAGTAGATCTTCAAAATGTCACTGATTGGTACAGTCTGTGGTTCAAAAGTTTATGATTCAATATCTTTAGAGATATATGCAAGTTGGGTTAAAGGAAGTAGCGTATACACGCAGGTTGGGTTCAACCAAGTAGCGTATACACTCTAATGCATGATTTTAGAGGTTACAGCTAGTTTTGGATGATGATGCAGGGTTCTGGGTTCAGCACAGTGTTCTGGTGTCAGTGATCTGATTGTTCAGATTAACTAAATATTGGTTGATGTAGTTTAAGTTTAAAATACTTTGATGGTTCTAGTGTGAAAATTTGATGAAAAGTGGCCTTCAGCTTGTGATGTTGTGATCTAGGAGTATCCAGTCTGAAAATTCATGAAATGTGGTCCCTGATAGAAGAGTGGAGTTTTCTATAGGCTGGCACCTACGTACTAGTAAACATATTGGCTAGTACAAGAGCTAGGGGGTTGTAGCTCCCTTCCAATAGAAGATCGAAAATGAGAGAAGGTTGTAACCTTCTGCGGGTAGAAGCCTGCGTATTGGTATGAGTCTGCACCAGTACAAGATTGTAAACATATTTTCTTATTATTGAAAGAAGACAAAGACGACAACAACAAGTGGTTTTTACCCACATTGGGTTTCCACATTAAATCTTGGTGTTCATGTGTGTTGCTTATGTGTGATGCTTTATTATGCTTTTGCTACACTGTTTAATAAATCTATGATATACTAGTTTAAGTTCAACACATGATAAACTGTCTAAATCACAAGTTCTCTGCATATACGTTGGTTTCTTTAAGCACAGTCGTGTGTACACGCTAGTTCACTTCACTGAAGTAGCGTATATAACTTTGTTTGGGAAATAAAATTATTGATCTGATAATATTGATTCACCCCCTTCTCAGTATTATTTCCAACAATTGGTATCAGAGCAGGTCCTTTAGAAGAAGCTTGATCGCTTGAAGGGAGATCCATCAACATGAATAATCAAGAAAGCATGGGATCCATCAAACCACCAATCTTCGATGGGAGCAACTTTGTTTATTGGAAAATAAGAACCACAACTTATCTACAATCGCTTGGAATGGATGTCTGGGAAATTCCGGAAGGAGGATATACATTTCCAACAGCAATTCCTACAGATACTGCAAGTAAAAAGAAATATGAAACCAATGCCAAAGCTGTCAATACTTTATTGGGAAGTCTGTCACAATCAGATTTTGTCAAAGTTATGCAGCTCCAATCAGCGAAAGAAATATGGGACAAAATCATTCTGAGCTATGAAGGAGACTCTCAGGTAAAATGTGCTAAGCTTCAAACTCTCAGAAGTCAGTATGAAACTCTTAAGATCCATAGTGATGAAAGCATAGCTAGATACTTCCTACGTATAGATGAGGTTGTCAATTGTATGAAGAATCTGGGTGAAGAAATTAAGGATATTACCTTAGTTGAGAAAGTTTTGAGATCCTTGTCTGCTAAATTTGAATCCAAAGTGTCTGCGATAGAAGAAAAATAGGATTTGCAGAATATCACTATGACCAACTTCACGGAATCTTAACTACCTTTGAGATGAGAAAAGGAGGACCATCATATATGAGAGAAGCCGCATTCAAAGCTTTAACAAAAGGAAAGGAAGAACACAATGAATTAGGACATATTTCAGAAGAACAAGATGAGGTAAACTTTGTCAAAAAACTTCAACGAGGTTCTGGAAGGTTTAGAGGTAAGTTACGCTTCAAATGTTTTCTTGTGGCAGAGTCGGTCATTATGCTACCAGATGTTCTCATAAAGATAAATTTGAAAAGGAAAGGAATATATAAAAGGGAATAGAAAACAAGTTGTGAATAAAAGGAGTTACTATACTCATGAAGATACCAATGGTTTATCTAATAGCGATGAAGTTGAAACTGGACAAGATTACAGACTTCTCATGGCTTATGACGATGATAATTTTTGGGATGTTTTTGGGAGGCTTTAGAAGAGGAAGACCTTCATGAAGAAATATCTAAACTCAAAATTTGTTTAGAAGAAAAGAATATGATTATAGATACCTTAATATACCAACTTGCTGAAAGAGAAAAACACAACGAAAAAATAGAATGTGAAATTGTGGGTCTAAGAAAGGATCTTGAGAAAACGAAATCTCTCAATCTTAGATTTGCTAAAGGATCAGAAAATTTAAATGAAATTATCAAAGTCCAGAGTTCTCCTCTGATAAAGACAGGTCTTGGATATACTGAAGAAGCATCTCAATCACAGAAGCCGTCAACCTCCACCAAAAGCTACCTTGATGTAGCAAAGACCAATGAACAGTATGACAATCATCAACAAAGGCATAAAGCAGATCACTAGGTAAATCAGACTCAATTTACTCCAAGGTTGAATAGGAGCCACAACCAACCTCAGGTAAATCATACTCAATTTGCTCCAAAGACGAATATCAATAGAAACTACAATCACCAGGTCAATAGATTTGATAGTCGCAGGAACTTCTTTAATGGGTAATGTTTTTCATGTCATAATTTTGGACACAAAGCTACTCAATGTGTTGCTTACAAAACCATCATGACTAGAGAAGCACTAAATCAAAGGAATGTAACAGGGATTAAGAAAAGTTCCTATAATAACTTTTCTCTTCTTGAAAATGAAATAGAATACTCAATCTGTAACAATTTTGGTAATGAAGAATCTGAATGCAGGAGAAAATTTCGGCAAACATCTCAAAAGGAGCAAACTCCATTAAATCCCAAGATATGGAGAAGGAAAGAATCTCAAACAGAAAGATGTGGTATAACCTTGTATGCAGAAGGAGAAGAAAATCAGTGGTACATCGACAGTGGATGCTCAAAACACATGATAGGTGACAAAGAAAAACGTCACTCATATAATGCCTTAGAAAAGGAAAAGAATGTCTCATTTGGAAATGACACCCCTGCCATCATAAAAGGTAAAGTCTTTGTTTTCTTGAAAGAAAAGGTTAAAGCTAGAAATGTTATGTATGTAGACGGTTTAAAGCATAACCTATTGAGTGTTAGTCAAATGTGTGATCAAGGAAATGAAGTGGTGTTTCGATCAAACAGATGTGTTGTTCGTGAGCTTGATACAGGAGAGACCATGATCAAAGGTACAAGAACTCCAAACAACTTATGCATACTCAAGGGAGGACAACAACAGTGTTATCTAAGCAAAAATGATGAAAACTGGTTGTGGCATAGAAGATTGGGACATCTAAGCTTTTCTCAAATAAGAAAAGCATGTAGATTCAAGGTTGTTCGTGATCTTCCAGATATCAGCATCCTAGAAATACAATATGAAAACCATGTCAAATCAGCAAGAAAACCAGAGTTCACTTCATGGAAAAGGAAGGGTCAGCTAGTAAGCCTCTTGAACTTGTCCATATTGATTTATGTGGACCATTAAGGAAAAATTCAGCTTATGGAGAAGAATATTTTATTTTGTTCATTGATGATTTTTCTAGAATGTGTTGGATAGGTCTTCTAAAGCATAAAGATGAAGCTTTTGAAAAGTTAAAAGCCTTCAAAGCTTTGGTTGAAAATGAATCAGATCGAAAAATCAAATGCCTCAGATCTGATCGAGGAGGGGAATTTACCTCGGATGAATTCTTTGACTTTTGTGAACAACATGGAATAAAAAGGCAATTCTCCACCACAAGGACTCCTCAGCAAAATGGTGTGGTTGAAAGAATGAAAAAAACAGTTCAACAAATGGCTCGTGCTATGCTAGATGAATCTGGAACTCCTGCAACCTTCTGGGATGAAGTTGCATTCGTTGCCGTAACTATTCTCAACCAAGCAAATGTTCGGGTAAACAACACTCAAAATCCACATGAACTTTGGTATGGTAAGACTCGTATTGTAAAATACTTTAAAGTTTTTGGAAGCAAATGTTATATCAAAAGGATTGATGAAAAACTTGGTAAGTTTGAACTTAGAGCAAATTAAGGTATTCTTCTTGGTTATTCTTCTAGGAGTAAAGGATATAAATGTTATAATAAAAGACTTGGAAAAATTGTTGAAAGCATTGATGTTGTAGTTGATGAAGCATGCAAAAATACAAAACAGGTAGAATCAACAAAAGATTATGACAATGAAGAAGATGGGGATTATTTTCCCACATCAAATCAAAATCATATTGAAGAAGAAACCAATGAAGCACCAGAAGAAGAGATAATGGTTGAAGAAAAGACTTCGTCCAGGTATGTTTAGAAAAATCATCCAGAAACTCAATTTTTAGGGGAAAAAGAGGCAGGTGTACAAACAAGAAGAACTATTACAGGGACCTCAAGCTATCTAGCATTACTATCCTCCACCGAACCTCAAAATGTAAAAGAAGCATGCAAAGATGAATGTTGGATCAAGTCCATGGATGAGGAACTTGAGCAAATTGAAAAAAATGATACTTGGGAATTAGCTCCTAGACCTCATGATAAAAATATTATAGGAACTAAATGGATATTTAAAAACAATCTGAATGAAAATGGAGAAGTCATTATAAATAAGGCCAGACTTGTTTGTAAAGGGTATGCTCAACAAGAAGGTATAGGTTTTGAAGAAACTTTTGTACTTGTTGCTAGACTTGAAGCCATAAGGATGTTTCTTGCTCTTTCTAGCTCTCAGAAATTCAAAGTATACCAAATGGATGTAAAATTAGCCTTCTTGAATGGAGATTTAGAAGAAGAAGTTTATATTGAATAGCCAGAAGGATTTATTCTTGGAAATGATGCAAAACTTGTATGGAGACTCAAAAAGGCCCTCTATGGTCTAAAACAGGCTCCAAGGCCCTGGCATTACCGCCTTGACAAATATCTACACCAACAAGGTTTTACAAAAGGTTCAGCAGATAGCAATCTATATACAAAGATTGAAACTGATAAATTGCTAATTATTATTGTTTATGTTGATGATATCATTTTTGGTAGCAATGAAGAATCCATGAGTCAGAATTTTGCTTCATTAATGCAACAAGAATTTGAAATGCCTTTGCTTGGTGAAATTACCTATTTTCTTGGTCTACAAGTTCAACAAAATAAAGATGGTATTTTTCTTTCACAAACCAAATATCTCAAACAGATCTTGAAAAGGTATGGAATGGAAGATTCTAAACCTATATGTACCCCAATGGTAACAGGATGTAGTCTCAGCTCAATTGATGAATTAGCAGCAGTACATCAACCAACTTACAGATCCATGATTGGCAGACTACTTTATCTAACAGGTACCCTACTTGACATCATGCATGCAGTAGGAATAGTTGGAAGATTCCAAGCAAATCCAAAGGAATCACACATTCAAGCAGTCAAAAGAATTTTCAAATATCTTCAAGGAACTCAAGACTTCGGTTTATGGTATCCTAGAGATGCAGATCTTACTCTTCATGCATATACAGATGCAGATTGGGAAGGAAGTGTTGATGACAGAAAAAGCACTAGTGGTGGTACATTCTAAATGGGTTCCAAGTTACTGTCTTGGTTCAGCAAGAAACAAAGTTCAATTGCTTTATCTACAACTGAAGCAGAATATGTGGATGTTGCATCTTGCTGCACACAACTACTTTGGATGATGCAAACCTTGCAAGACATTCAGATCATATATACTCCACCCATCTCCATTCTATGTGATAATACAAGTGCCATCAGTATTTTAAAGAATCCAGTCATGCATTCCAAGACCAAGCACATACCCATCAAATACCATTTTCTACGTGAACAAGTGCTTGAAAAAAAAGTCAAATTGGAATATGTTCCCTCTACAGAACAAGTTGTTGATATATTCACTAAACTACTGCCCAGAGAAACATTTGAATATATCAAACAAAAGCTAGGAGTAATTGTTGCATCATCCTGTTGTTAAATCTATTTTTTCAGAGAAAGGTTATTATACGCGTGTTTCATGAAGTTTAGTCACGTACATACGCGGGTTTCTGTGGGTCAAGGAGTGTATGTGTTTTTCAGACAAGAAAAACAGTGGGGCAGGCTTTGATATGGGTGATCTGTGTGATGTTGATGATTACAGTCTATTGATATGCTTTGTTCATTAATTTTTATCTAACTGACAAAGATGCCCTGATCATTGACTTGTTAACAATGCACAGGTAGCACAGGTACAGGGGGAGCATTAGCCTTCACTCGCATTCTGCATTTTTGGCATTATGGTTGCCGAGTCCAACTATGGCTTCAGATATTTATACCTTTTTGTTGCTTAAGTCATGTAATAGTCTAGGGTGTGATATGTCTTCTCATACATTTGAAGGAGTCCTATTAGACAAATGATGTAATTTGTATCCCCACTTTGCATGAGATGGATGATGTAATTATGTTTCTGTCATGTCTAAAAAATTGGTATATCCCCACTGGTTTGGGTGGAAGAGTCAAATTTGGTATATCCCCACTTGGTTGGGAGATGAATGTATGTATGAGTAATTGGTGATAGGAAGGTCATACTCACATAGTTGAGTTATAGAGTCATGTTATTCTTTTGGAGAATATTTTTGCAGACTCTGCTTGTGCTCAGGGGGATCATGGACGGTTTCAGTGCATCTCAGCATGTACAAAAGGGAGCTCAATCAGACAATTCAACATGTACTCAGGGGGAGCATGAACAACATAGGGGAGAGAATATCTCGGTCCGCCCTTTGCCTTTGATGTCAAAGGGGGAGAGTGTCTTGGTGTTGTTGCTGCGATCAAGTCCAAAGGGGGAGATTGTTGGCATTATGATACAGGTGTTGTCCTTGATGGCAACTCACTCAGATGAAAGTTCACAGTGCAGCAAGTCAACAACAAAGGATTACAGATCAAACTCCAAAGAATGAAGAAAGAGAGGTATACGCTGGTTCACTTTGTCCAAGGCCCGTATACACGCAGTTTAACAGAACAAAAGTAGCGTATAACATATACACGCACTTTCACAAGAGGAAAAGCGCATACATGTTGGAAAACCAAGTTTTTGGTCTAAGGTAATTGGTCTAAGGCATTTGGTCCAAGGTATTGACCCTAAGTATTGGGTCCAATGTATTGGTCCTAAGTGGTTTTGGTCCAAGGTATTTAGAAAGGCCTGAGAGTATATAAGGAGGAGAAGATCATTAGGCCAAGGAGTGCAAGCAATGAGATTCTAAGGAATACTTCTATCTGAAGTATATATTATGTTGCAGGGTTATGTTTGGGACTAGATCTGAAATTTTCATGTGCACCTTGAGTTCAACATTGGATCAGGAATCATGAGACTTGAAATGACTTATTCTTAAATGATTTGATATTGGTTAAGACCAGATCCGATGTTTTGCGCCTGTTCTACTTGTTATCTATCATGATCTGGGTTTGTCTAAAGTCTGAAATTGCAGCAAAGTTCTGAGTCAAAATTTGCATATTTGTACGCAGGTTCGTCTCGGCCAAAGCGCGTGTACACGCAAGTTCGACCCTTTCAAGTAGTGTATACAAAAAACAAAAAACAAAAAAACAAAACAAACAAAAAACAAAACAAAACAAACAAACAAACAAAAACAAAACAAACAAAACAAAACAAACAAACAAACAAACAAACACATATGTTCAGATTTGGCTGATCTATCTTATCAAATTCTGTTATTTTACTATTGTCTGTCAATGAAATCCTCTTAGATCTGAACGTAGAACTATTGTATAAGGAAATTGAGTCTGATTGATTGATTGATTGAGAAGGAAGGGTGATCCTTGCTGCTATCTGTTTTGAACTCTGTAATATGATAATAGATCTTCAGAATGTCACTAATTGGTACAATCTGTGGTTCAGAAGTCTATGATTCAGTATCTTTAGAGATATATGCAGGTTGGGTTAAAGGAAGTAGCGTATACACGCAGGTTGGGTTCAACCAAGTAGCATACACTCTAATGCATGATTTTAGAGGTTACAACTAGTTCTGGATGATGATGCAAGGTTCTAGGTTCAACACAGTGTTCTGGTGTTAGTGATTTGATTATTCAGATTAACTGAATATTGGTTGATGTAGTTTAAGTTTAAAAGACTTTGATGGGTCTAGTGTGAAAATTTGATGAAACATAGCCTTCAACTTGCGGTGTTGTGATCCAGGAGTGTCTAGTCTGAAAATTCATGAAACATAGTCCCTAGTAGAAGAGTGGAGTTTTCTGTAGGTTGGCACCTACATACTAGTAAACATATTGGCTAGTAAAAGAGCTAGGGGGTTGTAGCTCCCTTCCAGTAGAAGCTGGAAAACAAGAGAAGGTTGTAACATTTTTCAGATAGAAGCCTGCGTACTGGTATGAGTCTGCACCGATACAAGATTGTAAACAAATTTTCTTTTTATTAAAAGAAGACAGAGACGACAACAATAGGTGGTTTTTACCCACATTGGGTTTCCACCTTAAGTCTTGGTGTTCATGTGTGTTGCTTATGTGTGATGCTTTACTCTGCTTTTGCTGCACTGTCTAATAAATCTCTGATATAATGGTTTAAGCTCAACACATGATAAACTATCTAAATCACAAGATCTTTGCATATACGCTAGTTTCTTTAAGCACAGTTGCATGTACACACTAGTTCACTTCACTGAAGTAGCGTATATAAATCTGTTTGGGAAATAAAATTATTGATCTGATAATACTGATTCAGCCCCCTCTCAGTATTATTTCCAACATCTTATGCATCATATCATCGAAGCTAGTAGGCTACTAGCAACGACGAGGGAGGCAGTGCATGTAACAACATATACGTCAAAGGGTGGTGGTGATCATGATCATGATGATGAGGGTGGTAATCATGATGCTTCTAGTAGTACTACCCGATCAGATCATGGTCAGGGGGTTGGTGATCCTTTTGGTAGTACACCTCCTCCTCAGTCGCTTGATGATGAGATGTCAAAGCTAAAGCATGTGCCTTATGTTTCTCCTGACAGAGCAAACCAACCACCTCCTCCCCCACCTTAGAGTTCGACACACGTTCAGGCAATAGTTGACCATCCATTATCTTCTGTTGCAGTCCATGTTGGCACTATTACGTTTGTTGTATCAAATATTTGATTGCAGTTATTTGACTTGAAGTAGTTATTTGGCTTGTTTATATGTATATATATGGTGCATTTTTTTGTTCATGTTTATGTATTTAATTTGTATGTTGGTGTTGATATGTATATTGTTAGGGCATGTTAGATATGTTCATTTAATGTGCTTGCAGAAAGATGTGTATGTGATAGCAGTTATTTGACATGAGATGTATATTAATTCGATGTGTGTGGTGATGATGTCATATTACAATGTTTTTATTTTGTTAGACGTGATCATGATGATGATGCCTTGTTAGATTGTTAGATTTATGTTCTAGCTAATGACGTTTATATGTGTTAGAGGTGTATATAATTAGATGATGGTAGTGAATTTGAATGTGTATCTTAGATGATATTTATATTTGTTAGATGATTATCATCATGTTGTTTATTTTTATGAAATAATATTTATTATAGATTATATATTGGTGAAATTATATCAAACTTTTGTATATGAAATTGCATGCAAAACGACTTACTTTAAAAAAATGCAAAGATATTTTTATAAATTACAAAGTTTAATATAGCTGAAATTATGATTGTAAAATTACGATAAATATTTTTCTATTGCTTAGATAGTTCATTCATATTCATTTAATGTAATTAGTAAAATATTTCAATACTCACATGGAAAAAATAAGTAAAGGTAAAATAATTTAATTAGTTCTTAATAAGATGAAAATGTGTAACTCATTCAATTTTTAATACAAAATATTAATAATAATAAATTATTCAAAAATACATTTTAGCCAATTCAATATTGGTTTATAAAATTCAATCTATTGTTGAATTAAAAAACTTAATCAATTTTTTATAATTAATTAAATATAAATAACAATATTATATATATATATATATATATTATATTATTATATATATATATATAATATATATATATATATATTACTAAAGTTATGAGATTTTCAAGAAATTTAAATTTAATATTTATAACAACTTTTACCATTTAAATTAGAAATTCTCTCTCTAAAGATTGAGGATCAAGAAATGTTAAAATAGGCTTGTGGGTTTTTTTTAGTTGGGATTTTGTCTATTGGAAGTTCTCCTTAAAGAGACAGTTAACTACTTCTTCTTTTTCTTCTTCTTTTTTTTTTTTTTTTTTTTTTAGTAATAAAGATTATACATTTTGGTTCTTATTTGGTATTGTACTTGGTTAAATTTAACATTTTTTAATTATATGAGTTAATTTAATACAAAATCATACATATTAGCTTTAAACTTGACAAATAATAAAATTGATTATTTCTTAATGAACAACCCAAGAATTATTATTTTTTCCACATACTTATTATGAGATAGTCACTAAAATTCATGTTTTCACATTTCTTCTAGCTAAAATTACATCATCTTCACAATGATAAAGACTACTTTAAATATTCACTTTATATATATATATATAGGAAAGAAAAATGCATCATCAAGTCTATTTGAAAGTCAAACAAATGTTTCTTAATCACCATCACATTATTTACCATTTAATTCTTAGCCATAAATTATTTATTAATTCAACTTTTATTTATAATTACCATTGAAAAAAAAGTCAAAATTGTTTCATTATCCATGAAGAAAAAAATTAAAACCTCTCATGCATCCATCTAAGCTCATGTGTTTCTCTTATGGTCAATAAAAAGATGCAATCAATATTTTATAAATGCATAAGCCCTCCAATTTAGTTTACATAATGTTGCAATAAATGTAATTTAAATATAATAAACATGACTTTATCTCTCATGTCAAGAATTTAATCATACATATTAATACACAAATTTTTCATTTTTAAAGTCCTTATAGAGTTATTACAATATGATTTATATTGATTTTGAACTAAATAAGAAGAAAAAACCTATGAACTGATTAATAAACAAATAAGCATCTAAATTGAGACTAAATCTTCAATGTTGTTTCTAAATTCACTATTTTCTCATTTTGGTTATATTCTTCTCATTTTCTTATTTGAGAAGGATCGTGACCTTGAATCTTTATTATCATAGATATTGTACACAATTGGAAATACTTAGTTTTAAGTGTAAAAATTTTCCACTGCAAAAAAACATGTAAAAATGTTTGTGAATCTTACCAACTATATAAAATGTCATCAAGACGAATAAAAAAACAATATAATTAGCGAAATAAATAAAACAAAAACATACAACAATAGTATAAATGATGAAATAACACAAGTGGATATCACTCTTCGTTGTCATCACCCTTATTATCTTCCTCGCTTAGCATGATAACACTATTGATCTCAAAAATATGTTTTGATATAGGGTCGTGTCTTAATACAAACCACCAATCCCTATTCAACACATCTGAGTAAAAAAACACATGGTTGCAGTGTTTTGGGAAAACGTAAGGCTCCCTAGGTTCGTGCCACATCCTTCTAGAGTTGATAGAAACCAACCCACTATTGCAATCTCCCTCTACATTATTATGCTCAAAGGTGTCCCACCACTTGCACCTAAAAATAACACATTGCAATGAAGAGAAGTCCACTTGAATAATATTGTGTATCTTTCCAATGTAAACTAGCATCCCTTGCATTAGGTTTTGATCGTGGTGGCTAGCATGACTAGATGGTCAAACTCGACTTCCACTCCATAGTCGTGTGTCATGCATCCATCATCGATATCCTCTATGTGAAAATGATTTCCATATGCCCACATAGATGGGAACAAATGCACATATAAAAAAGTGAAAAAATCACAGTGTCGTGTGTCTAATAACCCGAACATGATTTATATGTGTGTGTGTGTGTGTGTGTGTGTGTTACAATTCAAAGGTGTAGTAAGAATTAAAAATGCACAAAAAGATATTATAATTACCGAGTTGTTGCACCCAATCCCTATGTTTAGCGAATCCTCTTCAACACGTAGATAACAACTAGATGCACCATATTTCTCTCTGATTTGATTAATAACCCAAACTGTTAGGGCATGCCATTGGCATATTTTCTTTTAAATGATTAAGATAAGGCAAACTTCTACCACTCAACCATTTGAATTATTTCTTGCCACTATCCCATTTTCTCTTCTTCTATTCATAAAATGTGACCCACGGTTCTGTCGCTTCCATATTGTAAAGAATGAATTTGTTGATAGCTTCAATTTTTGAATTCGTTGATGAAATCAAACCTATATATATATATATATATATAGTACGTATGAGATCAATATGTATTAATATGAAGTTCAGTGTGAATAGTTACTGTGTAGAAATTTGACAAATGATAAGCCACTTACTCTTTATTATGCGCCTCTTTCCATTCGTTTCAAGAAGCTCCCCTTCTCTTTTGTCTTCATCCCTTTAGTCATCCCAAATTGTCACTCCTGGTGTGTTTTTTATTTTCTTGATGTATTCACTGGCATAATCCAAAGACTCATATGATATATACCCCTTTGCCATAGACCCCTCGGGTTTTCCCCTTGTCGAACAAAACCTTTTAATTTCTTCATGTACCTCTCTAAGAAAAACATCCAGTGACAAGAAACCACCCCAACTAATTCAACCTCATATACTAGGTGAATTAGAAGATGAACCTATAAGTCCATGAAACTCATCAACAATTACTTCTCAAACATACAAACAATCTCAACTATCTCTTGATGCCATTATGGAATGCTAGCCATATGAATCTCCTTTGATGTGATCCAACATACAAATGCAAATAATTTAGATATGGCACGTCGTAGGTCTTGGGGGGAGTCATGGTTCACACACCCACACACAAGTAGAGGATAATGACATTGCACAATAAATAGTACATTATACAAAAATTAATTATAAAAAATCTAATTGCATAAAAATAAAAATAATAAATAATAAAATCATGTTTTTCACATACATACTCTTAGAAGGTTCAAATGGTCATGCGATTTCAACCTCGACAAACGGTCTTCCATAGTGAAGCAACACTATAGTGAAGACCTATATAAAGAAGACACCCTCACACTCAATATACCTTCTTTTGCCAAAGAAACATCATCTTTCTTTAAAATCCATGGGACATTACCTTCTTTGAAAGACCAAGAGGGACCAACCTCTCCTCTAGTTTATTGTCTTAGCCTATGTTTCTTTTTATTTTTTGAAGAAATAGGGTCTCTCCTAAAAACCAATGTGACACTTTCTTTCAATGATATGTTCCTCCATAAATAAGATGAAACATTTTTAAATATAGGCATGGGATCTAGTAAGTGGGCAATCTTAAGATGCTCCCAATATGGGAGCTCATAAAATATTGATTTCCTTTTCATCCCAATGGGAAATTTCTCAACATAGGTGTCGAATAACTTTGGATCCTCGAACATATGCTCCCTATTTGAATCGAACAATTATGTAAACTCCTTCTCCTTCTCTCTCCCATATGCTTTAAGCCATTCAATTAGTTTCATTATTGTGGGCCTTTGGGTTCTCTTTGGTTTACCATGGAAAGCAAATGTTTCTCTTCAATAAGGGTGTTCTTTTGGGAGGAATACCTTGGAGTAGTCATATACTGGCTTTCATAGGTGGTCGGATCACCTAGCCTTCAGAGGAGGTCCACAACATTTACATCCATGATACCCTTTTATTACAAGACCTACAAAATTATTATATACAGGTCGACAAGTTAGTGACCATGAAGATAAGAATAATTGCAGCAAATTAAATTAATATGTGAAACAATATTGTTACGTATATAAACAAATCAATAAAAAAGTAATTTACCAAACAAAACTTCTAAGCCTAGATAAACATATATGGTGTAATAACATATGCCATACAACTTAAAACTCCTCTTTGTTGCGATGGGTCTTGATACATCATACACATGTATCCCTTCCCATATTTCCTTCAATTCATCTAACAATGGTTGTGAGTAGACATCCATAATATTCACTTGTCTTCGACTAGGGACTATGAGAGCCAACATAAGATGTTCATTCTTCGCGGAAAACCATGGGGGGATATTGTTATTGATCACTACTAGAGGCCAAAAAAAATAGTTGGTGTTTTGGAGGGAATATGAGTTGACGCCATCCATGTATATGTTGAGTCGTAGACTTCGTACTTCGTCCTTGAATTTTCCAGGACATGTATCCTCTATATGCTTCATGACTATTGAATCTGTTGGGATTCACATAACTCCTCACTCACTTATGTGTGAGGCATGCCATTCCTGCAACATAGCTATTTTTTTGAAATGAAAGAGTCTTTGAATCCTTGGGATTATAGGCATGTGCCTCAATATCTTATGAGGCGGACCATGTGATTTACCTTTTTTTATAATTACGATACTTGTCATGCCCACATTTCAAACATATCTCTTTGTCTACATCTCCTCTATATATAATACAATCATTTTGACATGCATGATATGATTTGTACTCAACACCCAACATTTTCAACAACCACTTTGCCTCTTCGCAACAACTCGACAATACATTATCACTCAAAAGAACCTTATCTTTAAATAACCTACAGTTGATGGGGAATATAAATGTATAATTTCAATATTTAACATTCGTAAAATCGACCATTTTTAATGTTTATTGTGTGACAAGATTCCTCAAAATATAAGGGACTTGATGGATCATGCAAGTGAATTACCTCAATATTGTCAAGAAACATGCATTCGACATGCCAAAATTTTCTTTCAAGTTGTACAACAAAATCGTTGTCCCCAACATCCATGATACCCTTTTGTTACAAGACCTGCAAAATTATTATATATAGGTCGACATGTTAGCGACCATGAAGATAAAAATAATTGCAGCAAATTGTATTAATATGTGAAACAATATTGTTACGTATATAAACAAATCAATAAAAATTTAATTTACCAGAGAAAACTTCTAAGCCTGGATAAACATATATGGTGGTATCCCTTCCCATATTTCCTTCAATTCATCTAGCAATGGTTGTAAGTAGACATCCATAACATTCACTTGTCTTCTACCAGGGACTATGAGAGCCAACATAAGATGTTCATTCTTTGTGGACAACCATGGGGGGATATTGTTATTGATGACTACTACAAGTCAAACAAAAGAGTTGGTGTTTTGGAGGGAATATGGGTTGACGCCATCCATGTATATGTTGAGTCATAGACTTCGTACTTCATCCTTGAATTTTCCAGGCCATGTATCCTCTATATGCTTCATGACTATTGAATCTGTTGGAATTCACGTAACTCCTCACTCACTTCTCTGTGAGCATGCCATTCCTGCAACATAGCTCTTTTTTTGAAATGAAAGAGTCTTTGAATCCTTGGGATTATAGGCATGTGCCTCAATATCTTATGAGGCGGACCATGTGATTTACCCGTTGTTGTTTTTATTTATTATTTATTTTATTTTATTTTATTTTATTTATTTATTTATTTTATTTTATTTATTATTATTATTATTATTATTTACAGTACCTGTCATGCCCACATTTCAAACACATCTCTTTGTCTACATCTCCTCTATATAGAATACAATCATTCTGACATGCATGATATGATTTGTACTCAACACCCAACATTTTCAACAACCGCTTTGCCTCTTCGCAACAACTTGACAATACATTATCACTCAAAAGAACCTTATCTTTAAATAACCTATAGTTGGTGGGGAATCTAAATGTACAATTCAATATTTAACGTTCGTAAAATCGACCATTTTTTAATGTTGATTGTGTGACAAGATTCCTCAAAATATAAGGGACTTGATAAATCACGCAAGTGAATTACCTCAATATTGTCAAGAAACATGCATTCGACATGCCAAAATTTTCTTTCAAGTTGTACAACAACATCGCTGTCCCCAACTGAGTAGACTTTGACTTGTCGCCAAGTCCAAAGAGAGGGGTGGTGGAATCAGATTTCAGGCTTTTGAATAAGGTACCAGTGATATGAGCATCATCCCCTTCTCATCGTTTTGGAATGCATCTAACAACATTGCCTCCATGGCAGTCGTATCCCGTAAGTAATCATCCATACCAACCTCTATTTAATTGCCTCCATTGTAAACTTGTGATGAAGAACTACTATTGTTGTAGTCATTCCTAATTGGTGAATTTGGACATACTGGGAATTGAATAGGTGGTTGATTCAACCATTCTTTGTATGCTTCCTCTCTGAATCTTTCTCTTGAGTTGACATTGTAGTGGGGTGCACCGAAGATGGTAGGTGGGTCGCTCATCATCACTAGAATCCTAATTTCAAAAAATATTGAACGTCATTCATACAATATAAATGATATTAATAAGCATGTCAATACAATTGGTTTGTTGAAATTACATTATACCAAACAATTATTACCATCCTTGATCTAGGATCGTGGCTGGAAGATACCATGTTCCAATTGGTAGGGTGAATAGGTCATCCATTTTCATCTACCAACTGCTTGTGATATGCTACAACTTCCAACGTTTTTGAAATGGAGGAATATTTTTTGCATTTGAACTCGGTTCTGAATCAGGATCTTGTAAATTTGGATTGAAAAATTGACATGGATTAAAAAAAAAAAAATTAGATAATCAAAATATAAATAAAATTTGAACTTACTGTAGATGGAAAGGGAGAACTCCGCAAAGGGCTTTGATCAACAATATGGAATGAACTATAATTTGAAGAAATGACCATTTGATATTATCGAGATTTTGTCCTTGCATTTGAGAAAAATCAGAAATAAATTTTTGTGTGCATATTTAAAATTAATCTCGAGAACCATATAACCATAATTTGAATTTCAATATAGTTTTCAAACTTATTTTCAAGAATAAGGCAACTTTAAGTGGAAAATGCATACTATGAACTACTGTAATTCATGTGGATGCGTTCTAAAGGATATTTTGAGATTAATATGCCATTATATGTGAAAATGATTTTTTAGATAGCTTTTAAACCTTGTTGGTGCACTTATCAGAACAAATTGCACCAATGCGTTTAAATCATAATAACATCGGGACATTCGAATAGTATATGCATTGGTTTCCGGCATTCTGAAAAATCATAAAATATGTTATTATATCAGTGCTCTTGTACCAAAATGCCCCAATTCATTTAAATAAAAAAAACAGCACTAATACACACCTTTTTCCAGAATTTAGAAAATAAAAATGAATTCAACCATATCGGTACTCTTATAACAATTACATCACATATGCATTTAAATACAAACCGCACTATTGCGTTAAAATATATATATATATATATATATAATATATATATATATATATATATATATAACATGTCGGTGCGTTGAAAACATTTGGTGCCCCGAAAATATCAGTGCACTTTTCTTATAAATGCATTGGTGCACTTTCCTATCGAATGCAATGATGTTGAAAAAAAAAAATATGTATCATGTCAGTGCGTTGAAAACATTTGGTGCCCCGAAAATATCAGTGCACTTTTCTTATAAATGCATTGGTGCACTTTCCTATCGAATGCAATGATGTTGAAAAAAAAAAATATGTATCATGCCATTGCATTGAAAACATTTGGTGCCCCGAAAATATCGATGCGCTTTTCTTATAAATGCACTAGTGCTCCCGGATGCGAGTGTGTAACAAGTTAATCTGTACGAGAGCGGCCTGGTGGGTTGGCGCGTGGCTTATTACCACTGCCATCCGGTCTCGCATGAAGCCAACCTTAAATTCTTCAGCAAACAACATCAATGCTGCATTAATGCAGCTCGTTCCCCCTCTCCATCTTGCAATTTCATCTGTTATGGCGCCCCTCTTAAATTTCATTCTTGTTCCTCCCTTGCACTCATGTCATTCCAGTGTTGTTGCTGCGCCTCTCTCTCGAGCTAGCCCAGGGAATCGTCTTGCTCTGGAACGCTATGCTATTTCACCGTTGGGTTTTCATGCTTCCCATAGCCCTTTTTGCAATTTCAGCTGTTGTTCCTCTTTAGTCCTTCCTAGTGCTTCGTTTCGAGCTCAAGTTAGACCCCTTTCAGTTCCCCCCTGCCTTTACAGTTCGGTTGACTGTTCAGCTCTTCTTGTTCATTTCAACATGCCCAGATTGCGCTCAAGAATGAGCTGCAGGAGAGGATGCTCCCGAGGCCGCGTCACCCGCCAGCCCTCCTCCACTACCTCAGACTCCTTGTCTGAAGCCTCGGACTTCTGCTCTGATAGCCATCCCGTTACAAGGAGTGGTCATGGTCGAGGACAAGGGCAACACAATACAACAGTGCACTCACAGAATTCCCTATCTCACACCGCTTGTTTTCAGTTCCCCTGTACTTTCCGTAACTCCTCCTTCACAGCTTCAATCACCATTGAGCTTCGAGAGGATTCTTCTGGTTCGATTGTTGTTACTCCAGGGGTGTCTATGGAGATGAGGACGAAGGAAAAGCATGGCACTTCTCAGATTGACAATACGCAAGGCAATGATCGTGGTGGCTCTGCAACCAAGGACATGAACATCCAAGCCGGTCCAAGCGTCCCTACTAGCTACGGTTCTTCAAGCAAAGAGGGCCATCCTTCTGAGGATGATGACCCCTACAAATATGGGTGTCACATTGTTGAAGAGTCGCCTTCCACCTCTCATGAAGCTTAATCAAGTCTGCGTTTATTGGTTTTGGATTCTCTGCTGTTCGAAGATGCTCAATTCCCTCCTAGTTTATAGTCATTACATGTTTTACAGTTCTCAAGCTCAGACCTTTTGTCCAATGTTAAATTGTCGGTTTCCCCTGCGTGGATGACATTCTCATGACACTGTCTTTGGGTCTCAGTTTCGGTTTAAACTGTTTTTTGAGTCAGACTCCAGTTTTAAAAGGGCAGCGCTTTACTGTTTACTTATACAAGTCCAATCAACCTGTTTTGGTCTAGATACACCTCTAGTCAGTCTTCAGCTACAGTCTGGGCATTTTCAATTTCATATTAGCTCTTCTAGTCAGTCTTCTGCTAGTCTTTTGGCCAGTGTTCAAGCGAGGTATTGTGAGCATGCCGCATCTCTGGGCTAGACTTCTCGAGGCCACTGCTTCTCTGTAATTTTATTTTTGTATCAATATAGGAGTAGACAAATTCAAAAAAAAAAATGCACTAGTGCACTTTACTATCGAATGCAATGATGTTAAAAAAAAGCACTTTACTAGCGACACAATGATAGCACATCGAAAAAAAGTAGAGAAGGCAAGTTGTTTGTAAATTCTTTACAAAATTAATATGTTTGAACTATATGTAAGTTTAACTAATATGTATTGGTTAGTGTGTGTCATGTAGAGCTACAAAATTAAGAAGGTCAATAAAATTATTTCTAATCTAAGTGTAGAAGAGCGTAAAAGCCTGATAAAAAAATTGCAGAAGGATGAATCATGTGAATGAAAATATACTATTCAATATGATCTATTTATTTATTATTTTTTCATTAATAATATACTTAAGAATATTAGATAATATGTTTCAAACAATCTATTAACTCATATATGTTTAATGTTCTACAAGGAGCAACAACGAAGGAAAAGATCAATGCCATTCTAAGAAAAGAAAAATTATAAAACATGTAAATGATGATGAATTAGTCCTTAGCTCATCTGGAGTGGCGCTAGAGGTTAATGAAAGGGGATAATTTTTTTACAAAACTATGAGGGATATAGTGGAACGAACGTATAGATGTACTTTCCACTTACAATACAAAAATCAATCAAATGATTCTAAAGACCAAATTATATCTAAACTACAGGAAGCGTTTCCAGAGCAATGGTTAATGAGACATGTCAGATTTGTAATAACAAAAACATACAACAATAAAAAACAATCATTCAAAAAGTAATATTCCTATTTCTAGAATTATATGTATATATTACTACAAACCATTAATTTATTAATATCAATTTTATTATATTTAGTTTTCATATATCAATATAAAAATAGTTTATTACTTTTTTTTAAAGAAGATTATGAAAATCTCTAATGATCAATGAGTTGATAAGCGAAACATGTCAGCATAAATGTCAAAAAAAATGTACAAGGAGATGGTCAAAGAAATTAACATAATTGCATCATAGGAGGATCCATCTCAACAATAACATGCTTCAAATGTATGTAATCATGATTGACTTTGTACATATAAAGAAATAATTTAGCATGAAATTATAATTTTGAAGTATTTTTTTGCAGAAAAGAAAACAAAATAGAATTCATTCAACACATAAAACAAGACGACAAGGAAGAAAATGGTTGATATAAAAGTTTGTGAGTGATTGTTAATATTTTCTTATAACAACTCAAGGTTTCATTTTTGTATATTTTAAGTTGTTTACAACAACCATCCATGAATGTCTTCAAATAGGTGCTAACATATGAAGAAGAGCCATAAGAAGAATTGATTGACATTGGATTAAATATGGGTTGTGAGTATATGTTGGCATATCAAAAATTAATTGTGGAATTTGTAAGTATCTATTTTTTTTACTTCCTCGAGTTTATATTTAATAGAACAAAAAAATCCTTTATATTAAATATATGATTTATAGTGGGGCTTGAAACATGAAAGAAACAAAGTATGGAACTAAGTCGACAAAAAACTTGTTGCAACAAGGCATAAGACTTGGTTTTGAAACCATGTGCACAATTTATGAGTTACTTCTTATTATGGTACATTGCTATTCGATTTACATTGATGCATATTATTTATTTCAATTTTTATTATTCTCATTAACGTGGATACACTCATTACACTATTTATATGTTTGTAGATGGAACAAGATAAAGAAGACGAAAACAATCGATGCAATCAACAAAACATTCCTCCAAATAACCCAAGTCATGGAAGTAGCTCGAACACTGACAATAATTCCAACGAAAAATAATGATCTATTTGGATATCAATGCAACCTCTTGTATTTTTTGGAATAATTGTATGTAAAAATCAAACATTTTGTTTAATGTAATGTACGTAGTATCCATATTGAAAGACAAGGGGTTACCAATAACAATCCCATTTTGTATGACAAAGAGCCTACTATTGATATATAATAAAATACATTTTAATTTATTTTATAGTGTTATCCAATGTCGTTGTGAAATGTTAAACCACTAATTAAATATATGGATGATTAAATATTATAATGAAGAGATGCGAAATTTGATAATATAACAAATCAATTCAAACATCATATACAAATGCACTAATCAAATTTTAATTTATTTGAATACTGTTATAAGATATATGTCGATTTTTTGATGAATAACAGGTTTAAAAAATTACAGTAATTGCACTATCACTGGTCAATGTTTACAAAAAAAATAGAAAATCTCATTAAAAAAAATTGGTGCATTAACATCATAAAAATGAATTGGTGCGTTATGTTATATAAAATCACAGTGACAACATCTTTTTGCATGATTGGTGCATTTTCAGAAAATGACAACACTAGGGCGTTTAGTTCTTCAAGCATTGGTATTGTTTACAATTAACACCCCGATGCATTATAATTCTTAACGCACCGGTGCTTTCATAGAACTAATACCTTGGTCCTACAAAATAGTATTTCCAACCCCGATGCATTATTAAAATTAACAGTACTGGTCCTATTATATAATTAACGCACAATGCGTTTAAACAAACAATACGCATCAACGTTGCGAGTTTAAACAAAAGCACCTGGACTGCAATTATATTTTTTACGCCCCAATGTCGTTCCTTAAAAGAAAGCCTGAGACTTTTATTGATATAAAAGCATCGAGGCGATACACATTTCAGGCGCCAATGTTCTTTGCATTCAACGCCTCCATGCTTTTAGTTATGTATGCTTTCCGGTGTGTTTATAAATATAGCACACCGATGCTACTTGTTCCATGAAGGCTACCTACACATGCCCAAATTTATCACTCTCCCACCACCTCAAGCACAAGAAACCAATTAATCATCTCCTCTCCTTCACAACATCGCACTTGAACCCAAGCGAATTGAACCATACTTTGCAACACAAGTTAACCATGAGTATCAGGGAGGTCGGGTCTCGGCCTCACCTCTACCCTTCACCTCATCGTCTAATGCTTAGAGCTCCATCGTAGGGGCACATTTAAATCCAACAAAAGCCATTTGGTGGCTTGCATGCTCATGCATGCTTGGGGTGGGCCATGCCCCCTTAACGTAAATGACCATCACGTCTAAGGGTGACAGGCTCAACCTCCAAGGGACACTCATTAAGACTACTAACACCCCCATGGGGGAAAATAATTTTACTATTAGCCACAAATAAAATATTCAATGTCCATATTAAACAATATAATAATACTAAGTTGATATGCATCATTTTCAAAATATTAATAATATATATATATAATTAACATAAATTGATCTTAATGATGGATATACCAAAAGCTAAGAGGAATCAAATCTTTCCTTGAGTTTCGAACTAAAAAAGAGATTTACATGTTGCAAAAGTTGATCCCTCTAGGGGCCTGACATATTTGGAGTTAAATGGTTATATATTAGTTATATTGGTAAAGAAAATTGGAATCATATTATTGTAAAATATTAAGTAAATACTTTTTTATTTTTATTTTTGTTATATGTTAAAATTTGAGTTTGATAAGGGGAGGCAAGAGCGGGAGAGGTTATTCTTCGCCCTGATGAAAAAACAATGGTAAAATTTGCTTGGGGACTAGGCATCGCCTCGAATAATTAGGCATAAGACTTAAGCGTTTGGCAAAGGATTGAAAATCACATCTGCAAAGGGTATCCACCATATAAGTGTATTGGTGATTCATTTATCATCATACAAAAATGCCACAAAATTAAAGACCTCATGGAGAATGATTTGCCTCTAGTATCACTGTATAAAACTCCTTCTAGATAAAGTTGAAAAATCTGATTTCTATCATGTAAAAAGAGAAACTAATTAGTTCGCTGACAAGCAGGCTAATATTGGTGAAAAGATGGCTGAAGGAATGCTTATCGAGGATCAAAACAATCCAAAATTATGTCATATCCCATTAATGCTCTCATTCAAAGGATGATTGTTCCCATGGTTTTCATTAAAATGGAATTATGGCCTGACAACCCACTAAAATATGTTTTTAATTCCAAGATATGGAAGAGCCTTGAAGAGCGCCAATGTTGGATGAGGGAGTCCACTAGTCAAGCGACCAAATGGGAATACATGAGGCACATTGCTAGGTATTAGGACAGGTGGAAGAGAGACAAAAGGGTATTAACTCCCCATACCAGGATCATACTGGGTAATACAACATCTGAATTGAAATAACCAACTTTGTTCACATGTGCTCCCAGATTGGCGAGTACAACAATGGATCTCCGAGATTAGTTTGTGTGAGGACAAGACGTAAGCATTCAATGTGATAAGAGTCCCCTTGCAGTCGTCTCAGATTTAGGCAAGAATTTAAAGGGTCGAGTTCTCAAGTTAAAGTTAAAGTTGAATCGTATTAGAAAACGAAGTGCGGGAGACATGGCTTCTACAAGTAGAAATGATGCTAGCAAGTCCATGGAAGAGCAATTGGACACGATAAGAATCGAGGTATCAGAGCTAGTTTCCAAAATAGGAGATCTGTTTGTCACTGAGGCTCGTTCCCACTTTGTTTTGGTTTCAAATCAACTTGGTGATTTGAAGAAAGATGTGGAGTGCCTTTAGGCAACAATAGACTTGTTGATCACTAAATTGGAAAAACTAGACTACAAGGTGGATAATACGGAGGTGTCAGTGGAAAACACCATAGTTAATGTGTTGAAGGAGGTATCTGGCCTTAACGACCATCAAACTGGAGCGCAAGATGAACAACAAGAGGAATTGGGTAGTGGAGCTTCAACAAATCCACCACTGCATGCTGAGCAGGATGCACAAGAGATGGAAATGGGGTTTGAAGTTGCAGCAGACCCACCACCACAAATGGACATTGATCACATGGTGATAGATGGACTTAATGGAAACTAGGAGGAGGGCAACGAGTATTTTTTCCATCAACTTTATGTTATGCAATTTTGTTATTTATAATGGAGTTTTTTAGAGATCCTATAAGATAAACTCTGTTAGATATTTAGTGAAGAAAACTCAGTTTACAGGAAGGCTTTGGCTTGAAGAGTATTGAAAGACCATGGATAAAACTTTACTATTGAATATAAAGCTACTGATAACAGTTCGATTAATAAACCTACTTGTTCATTTAAAAACAATAAAATTTGATTTTGATGAAAAGAATCAAAATCTTGTTATATTTATTTAATATTATGGTGATTGAATAATAAAATTTGAAAAAATATTAAAAAAATTACAGAAGTATAACCAAGTAAAACATTTAATAACTAACTAATTGCAAAACAAATAAATAAATTTCGAAATCATAAAAATAAAAATAAATAATTTATTAATAAATGACTATTATATAAAATATTTAATTAAAACATATATTAAAATATTTAATCAAAACCTAAATTAATACAAAATTAAAGATAATTTGCTCTCTGTCCACATTGAGAGCATATTTAATAATTAAAAAAATATTTTATCGTTATCAAATTTAATATACATAAATTATTACGGAACTTTATCGAAAAGGTAAAACTGTGGAAGTAAAATCGATTTGGCCGAAAGTGATTACAGTATACACCGCGGGTGGAAGGTGCAATAAAAAGCCCGCAACTCGAATTCAAAACCTCTCTGTTCTGTCTTGTTTAGAGGTTTCTGCTAAAATATTCCATTTGTTCGATTGTTAAGCGTTCCGGTGTCGATTCCCAGATAAAACACACAGGAAATGGCGACGAGGACGCCTTCGCTTTTTGCTGGCTTACCTCAGGGTCTATTTCAATCCATGGACAATTCGCAGAATGTTTGTGAGTTCACTGAAAATCCGCCCCCGCACCCACCACCATGTGAGGAAGTGCTTCTTTCACAGGTAATTTTCATTTTCTCTTACTTATGATTATCTTCATGGGAGTGTTAATAGAGAAACCCAATTACTGCCAATGCTTATTGTGTATTTGGCAATTACTATATATTATGTAGTTTTTATTTTCACTATGCTGGTTTTTCTTTCTTGTAAAATGTCGAAAACGCTTTTCGGAAATCCTCCTCAGGGCTTGCATCTCGTCAGAAATTTATACTTCTTCCGTAGCTCTATGCAAAATTTGTAAATTTACCATTCCTATGATCTTCAGTTATGTATTGGATTTAGTCTTATTTGGTCTTTGTGTTGTACATTGCAAACTCAAGACCAAAGACCAAGTACATGTGGATATGGTCCTTAAACAAAATACCAAACCCGTGGTATTTGGCAAATTTGGAATTATGCACACTTAAGGCCAAAGGCCAACTACGTGTGGATATGAATCGTTAACCAAAAATACCAAACCTGCGGGTATTTGGAAAGTTTCAAATTGTGTAATATGAATTAGTGTTTTCAATTATCTTTCTGGAGCAGGTTATGTCTGTACTTATTGACCTGCAGTTCAAATCTTCACGTGACTGCGGCCCACAATATTGGCTTTGCAGCTCTCATCAACCCGCACTTTATTTTTGTGGACTTCGTCATCCCATGATTTGTGTTTGCAGGACCCTTTAGTCTGCAGTCAGACTTTGCAGGCCATCTTAGCCTATTCCTTGCCACTTCTCAACTTCTGCTTTCTTCGATTTTGTGAATGTGCAGCTTTGCCAAATTAAATTTTGTGGTTTCCCTTTTCCACGCCTTTGCATTCTCACAATTCATCCTTATTTCCTTTTTTGCAGACCCTTAAGACGTTCAAGTGGGGGTTAAAGCAAACATAGGTCCGAATCCCTCCTTTCTTCTTTTTGTTGTTTTTCCTGGCCTCTTTCTTCCTTAAAAGAAAGCTTGCAAGAAACATTTCCATTCTTCCTTCATTAACCTCTCTAATTTCTTCCCATCTGCTGCAGTGAGGATTCTTTGCCCCCTTGTACAATCCTATCTGCTTGTGCCCTTTGGTGCCAATAATGCTACATTAGCTAGTGTATCCAAAGCATTGTTCCCCAATCAATCTTCAGAAATCATCGAGAAAGAATTGGTTGGACAGTATTTTAAGGTTTTTTATCTCTTCAATCTTGTATGGAAGGCCCGTTACAACAAAATCTAGCACATTAGTGCAAAGCTTCATTAGGTGTCTTCGACAATGAGTAACATTGTCACCTTAGCAACTACTTTCCTCACTTTAATGATGGATACAATCTAACACAAGGGAGGTTTCCCTAGTAGATCTTAGGGATCTAATGGCCTAGTCAAAGTTCAAACCAAGTCAAGTGCTCCCTAAGGCTTCTACTTCTATCACCACCAATTAGGAGGATCAAATAATTAGGGTTTATGGTGGATTTGAATGTAATTTACAAATGTGAGTTCAAAGGGTCCTATGCAGTGTTGTGAAAATCGCGATTAAATCGCGATTTAATGAAAAAATCGCGATTTTTTCAGCTTGCCGATCAAATCGCGATTTTTATACGAAAAAATTGCCTACTTTTTTTTTGCCTATTTTTACTGAAAAAATCGCGCTTTTTTCAAAAAATCGCGATTTTTACTGAAAAATCGTGCGGGGTCGGGGTAGCACGATTTTATAATTTTTTTTTTTGGTTTTTCAGTTGCTCATTTGGACAGTGGCACGTGCGGAGGGATCAAGTCTGGGCCCTAGTATGGATATGCTATTCATGGTAATGTTAAATTCTTAAAGTAAAAGTGACATTCTCCTTAATCTTCATTTTCATCCTTTTACTTAAATTTTTAACATTACCATGAAATGACTCAGGATGTTTGAGAGTGGTTCCAGCCTCATTGGATTTCATATGGAGAAAGTAGAATTTTAGATTTCATTTAAAATCCAGCAGACTTATCAGTTTTTCAGGATTTCAGGATTGGGAGTTGTAGTCAGGTGACCCACTGGCCGGGCTTACCCTGCACCAGTGGAGGACGTGTCTACCTCCTATAGTCCTCTTTAGTTCTTCAGCTTCTAGAGCACATCAGACTCCACTGCCATCTCCACCAGCACATGGACCAGCGTCTACATCTAGAGGGAAAGGGAAAGTTGTGGCATTTTCTCGCAAGAGGGCAGAGGAAATCAATAGGATTAGACTTTCATTTTATTGTATATGACATTTATGACATGATGAGATACATTATCATATTTTTTGTTGATATTTTGAGGCTGAGTTGGAACTCAGGAGTCAGGACTTACTATTCAGGACATGATTAAATGTTATGTGTGATTTTAGCGCTAGAAATGATATTAAACATCTTATATATTAGTTTTTTTTATCATATTTATGTGTCAATGTATTTATTTTATGTTGTAGATGGTTTAGATATTAAAAAAATTGAAAAAAAATGAAAAAAAATGAATATTTTTGTACCAAACGATTTTTTCCCGATTTTTTCCGGTTTTTTCCCGATTTTTCCGATTTTTTCCGATTCGTTCCCCGTGCCGATTTAATCCCGATCGCGCTTTTAACAACATTGGTCCTATGACTATTCTCATGGTTGAGGTCAACCTATATGAGCTCAAGGATGGTCTCCAAATACACACAATCAAGAAATTACACAATGCTGAAGGGAAACTAGCCCATAAAAAAGAAAATTGCAGCAATATACTCGTCTACAATAGCAGTAATAAATAGCCCCAAGACCTATGATAATAAAGTGAAAAATGAATGGCTATAACGTGAGCAAAATAGAGATTGAAATACAACAAAGTTCTCTAGTAAAAGAGCAGATAACAACATTATAAAACCTAGACGTTAGCCCTAGAAAATGGCTGAACAATGCTATACTTCAAGACACTTTCTAACCCTAGGACTAAGACGTCCAAGCTATTTAATACTGAAAATTGAATATTTTGTTATTATTAAACCCTAAGATACCCTAAAACAATAAAGGAAATGGATTTTAATGAAATAATGATTGTCACAAGGGAGAAGACAAATGCCTCTCTCTACCTAGGGCATGGAGTCAAGGATCAACACACTTGAAAAGGAAATGGAAAAGGTGCAGGTTCAAAGACTAAGGGAAACATTACCTATGTCTCTTAGAGGTTTGACCTAGGTGTCGTACAATTTCAAGGATAAATAAGGAAGGGAGCTTTCACATAAGTCACCTCAAAGAACTTGATGAAAATCTTGTCCAAGGAAGATAATTAGATAAAAATCCTAGTAATTCGTTGATGAATACATAATAACCACTATTTGTCAACATAAACACAGTAAAGAAGAATGAATTACTCAACTAGCATGCATCCATCAAAGTTCACCAATAATCATCCAAGAAAAGAGAACCATCCACATAACAAGTCTTCCTTAAGAGGTCGCTCTACTTAGACATCCATAGCGCATAAGACAAATGACATAGAAGGCAAGAGAAGAGAAGTTTCCATGATGTGCAATAATCCAAATGAGGTAGCGCTCCCTCTATAATAGGCGGAAACCAAGCCCTAGCTTGTACAATAGCTTAAATCAAGCAAATTCCCTAAAAGGCAATAAATCAACGATACAAGGTGGATAGGTCAAGGTCGACCCTTAAAAGATGCCTCATCAATGAGTAGAAACTGCCAAAAATGCTAGACATCCATAAATGTCTTCCAAGAGTCACACTTGTGAGTGAGTGAAATAAGCATGACATCATCCTCTAAAGTGGTGTATAATGCTCCATAAGTTATGTCTCTCCACAAAAGGTTCAACATCTCTTCAAAGGTCATGTTTCATCGTCCAAGGACCAAAAGTCAGATCTCATCATTGAAAGGTGCCAAGTGTCTCCTCATCATGTTAGGTTGGCTCCATAAGTAGTCATACATCATCATTAAGTGAAATGTCCCATCATAAGTGAAATGCCCTTAAGCTAGGGCATGATGCCATCAAGGGAGCAATTGCCATGACCCTTGCAAAGGAGTGTGCTATCATCGTCATGTCCATCATCATTAAAAGAAGGCTCAACGTCTGTTGAGAAGGTACACTACCATCATGAGGGTGTCATGCCCTCTTCAAGGGGTACAAGGTCACTAAGAAAGTCTAGCATCCTCAAGAATGTTCCAAATCATCATCAAAATAGGAGAATGTCCTCAAGAATCATGGAAGGAGAGTGTATTCATATCATCATAGTAAGAAGGTCTTCATCATTTATGTGGGCTCATATCATCATACATCTGAGGCAAATACTTTCAAAAAAACATAATAAGTGTGTCATGTTAGATACAAGGGTCATTAGGTTAGATCACACCAAGAGTCCTCATCAAATTTCACAATAGCTCAATATTCAATACAATTTACCAAGTCCATATATGGTACAACCATCACCTACCCTTATCACATGTAACAAAACCCAGGGAAGGAAATAGGTCCTAAAAAGCATAAAGGGATATGTGAAGTGTAAGATGAGTATGGTCAAGGGGAAATAGAAAGGGTTCCTTGGTTGTCTTGCATAGTCAAGTAAGGTCAATAAATATTCATCCCATGAGTGCCTTTATGGAGGATTTCCCTGATGCTTTGAGTTGCCATTTCCTTTTCATTGCGTCTTTCCACCCCTTTACTTTCTCATTTAACTTTCTTTTCCCTTCCTCAATATTTGATTGGGGCATCTTGCTTTTCATTTCATAATGGTTGTGTATAAATATACATTTATATTTTGGTTTATTGGGTCCATTATTTATGTGCAGTTTATTGCATGGGACATTAGGATACTTCATCAATCCTTTTTTGGTAGATGCAATGCATACAACTAGAGGTGGTGGCCTCACATGAAGGGGCATTACTAAATTTTCCTTGGCTTTTGTGGCTTTATGTGTCTCTTTTATTATTCTTTTTGCATTTTGACATTCATAATTGTCTTAAATTTCTTTTCATCAACATCAACTTCGACTTTTTGTTGAAATTTGGGCAGCTATGGGACGAATTTCCCATAGGAACCCATCTACACCAAAAGGAAAGCACATCTTGTCCCAAGGAAGAAATTGAATTGGATAAAAGAAATTTATTATTGATATATTCAAATCGGCATGACACTTTCTCATTATCATTTAATGTGACACGAAATTTGGGCAAGCAAAGAAAATATATCTAAATGTTATTATGAGCAAGTTTGAATTTAATATTTCCCTCCATAAGTCGTCTTGCCCCTCATAGTCATGTTCTTTCACACATTGATACAGCTATAAATTTGGCACCAATCCTTCTTCATTTTGACATTGGATTTAGATCTCACATATCTGAGGCATGCAATTGAATTATAGTGGCATCACTTGAATTTGGGGCATCGTATTATAGTACAATGGTTCACATTGTCTTCTCTATGGCTCAATTCTTTGTGGCTCAAATATTACAATACTCATTGATTCATATTGTATGGCATGTAGCTCGCATTGTATGGCTCGAATCATTATACTCCGTGGATCAAATCATTACAGCTGTGGCATTGAATTGGATAGACCTGTGCTTCATTGGTGACATCACATTATATAGTGGCTTGATGATGTCACATTAGCAGTGGTTCTGTGGCAACGCTCTATACAGTGGCTTGGATCTGTAGTGGCTTGCATCTGTGGATCACACTCTATACAATGGTTTGGATTTGTGGATCACACTCTATATAATGGCTCACATCTATGGATCACACTCTATACAATGGATCGACTCTGTAGGGGCTTGCATATGTGGATCACATTCTATATAGTGGCTCAGATTTGTAGTGGTTCACAATCTCTTCAATGGCTCGCATTCCGTCGTCCGCAC
This sequence comes from Pinus taeda, assembly GCA_000404065.3. NCBI lineage: Eukaryota > Viridiplantae > Streptophyta > Pinopsida > Pinales > Pinaceae > Pinus > Pinus taeda. The sequence goes on along the minus strand of APFE030732725.1, from coordinate 33,526 downwards.
TTTATTTGAGGCTCACATCTCTTTGAGGTTTGCATTGTATCTCTATGGCTCGCATTGTTACTTGGAGGTATGACATTGATCTATATAACAGTGAGGTATAACATCGATCTATATATAACAATGAAGTATGACATTGATCTATATAATAGTGAGCTAAGTCACCTAACACAGGGACACATGACACGAGGTTCGAGTGTCCGACACGGGCACGTTGACCCCCTAGAACAGGACACGGTAAGACACATTATATATATTATTATTATATATATATTAAAAATTAGATATTTCTCACACAAATTCTCATTCATGATACAAATTCATTGATTCAAACATAGATATTCATCTAGATGCAAGTTTCACAAAGTATCATTTTGCATACAAATACAATTGTGACATATTCATCAATGATCCAGTAGGAGAAAGACAAGATACTTCAGTTTTCTCATTAAGTCATCAAAATCAAAATGTGTTACATAGGTAGTAGCAATGCCAATGGCAAATAGAAATAGAAAATACAAAACAACTACAAGCCTCAAGGTAGTAGGTAGCTCATGAGTCATCAATTATCATCATCAAAATGAACATCACTGTCATCATCATGGTCACCACTGCTATCCTCTGCTACATCCCCCTCCTTTCTATCCAATATCATCTCTGCATCTGCTGGTGTGGAGGATGACCCCTCTACAGTATCACCATCATCAAAAGTGACAAGCTCTAGAACTGGATCATTAAGATCCAAGTTGGCCAATGCCAACTCAACACTGCTGTCCAAACCCATATCATTAGGAAAGACATCCCACATTTGTGTCATCCCTCTGCTTGTAAATAAGACGAAGGTTGGTGTGCACATACACCATTGTCTCTGCCCTGGACTACTCAAGCCTGCCCTTCTTGACACTATACAAATTCCCATATGTGCTCCAATTCCTCTTGCAACAAGAGGAATGAAGTCACCCGAGAGATGAGCCTCATGGCTAACTGCTGTAGAGGAGGGCTTGTTGCCCCATGAGTTTCCCACCAAGAATAGGGCTTCTTAGCCCCCCTGTCTCTAATCACATCATATCCTGCAAATCGACCAGTGCCAGTGGAAAACTCTGCAAAGGCATCCTCCACCTCATCAAGGGATGCTCTATCCTGAAAAATCTACCTCAATGCATCCTTCCTCCCCTGTGAAATTTCACCATCCATGTGAGGAGGGAATCTGCGGGAAGGTCCACCATTTAGCCACTCATGGTTGTAGTATTTTGGGTTCAATGAGTGAGGCAAACAATGCAAAGGTGTGCAATTCTTGTCTTATCTGCTCACAAGAATATCCTGTATGGTGGTGGAGAAGGCCTCTGATGATGTCTCATACTTAGGGCACTCACTCTGTACAATAATGCTCTTCACGGACTCAATCATGGAATCCCATCCCTCATAAACCTCCCCTAGGATGGGTTGATTTGTATCTGCAAATTGTAGCAAAGAAATGATACGGTCGATGATCTTAATAAGTAGATCTACCCTCTCCCAACAAGCATAATCTAACATTGTGTCCTTCACTCTTTTTGAGGCTGCTTGACATGTTTTTCTCCAAAAAGACCAAAACTCTGAAATAACCATGGCCCCAGGAGTGGTCTTGACCTCCCTCAACCTCTTCAACATGATGAATGAAGAGGTAAACCATGTATCTGCAATCTTCAATAATGATAGATTGGTGTACTCCTTGTAGATTGTAAGGGCATTTGTACGATTTTGTACAAAGTTGTGGATATGCCGTGCATCCTCAATAATACTTCCAATCCAAATCACATCAAAAGCAATAGATTTGAGTGCTAAATTCAAGGAATGGACAATGCAAGGTGTCCAAAATACTTGTGGATATTTAGCTTCCATAATCATGCCAACAACCTTGTAAACAAGTGCATTATCTGTAATGATTTGCACACAAGAATCAACACCTACATCTTCAATAAAGTTAATGAACAACTCACCCATATATTGTGCATCCTTGTATTGTCCAAGTGCATCCACTGATTTCAAGAAAACTGTACCATTCAAGGAAGAGACCATGAAGTTCATGAGTGGGTGGCACGCTGGATCTGTCCATCCACCAAAAACAATACTAACCCAAGATGTTGGCCATGTTGATTCAATAGGCTTAAGCATTTTGTCCACCTCTTTCTTTTCCTTAGTCAACAATGTAGTCCTAAGCTTCTCTGACCCAGGAGGCACATACCCTGATGGAGCCCCTTGAGTTAGATCTCAACACATCTCAATAATAAAGGTGAGCGTGCAACATTAAAGGATATGAAGTTCTGATAGAAAAAGAATGCAATGGTGAGATCAAGCTCTTCCTGTTTCTCTTTTTGAAAAATCTTGTCCATTGGACCAAGTGCCACTGCCTTTCTTTTTGCTACTTGTCCCCCACCAAAACTTTCAAATGGAAATTTGTTGCTGCTTTTCCTCAAGAATGGAAGGGGATCATCATTCTTGGTTTTTTAGATGTTGCTGCCACCTTTGCCATACCAACATTGGCCTCTTTCTCCATTTCTTTCCTCTTAGCTAAAGACACCTGTGTACATGCTGCAATTCCACAACTTGGTAAAGCCAACAAATGAGATTTCACACGGTAATATGTGCTCATGAAATGATTGTTGCAATAGTTGCATTTCCAAGCAACATTGCCTCCTCCCTTCAACTTGCTGCCTGGCCCTTGCTCTCTTGTGACATACTTCCACAAGGGATATTTGTTATTTTGAGCTTGCTGTCTTCCCTCAACATTTGAAGTTGCTGTTGCAGCCCTACTTCCAATAGAGAGAACACTTGCAGACCCTGATGAAATTGGAAGAGGAAGGGCATATCCAATGGGGCCATTCTTCCCCTTCCTTTGTCCCTTCCCTGCTGCCCTTGATTGAGCCATGAATGTTGTAAAAAAATAAAGAAAAAATGCACAAACTTGTAAAATAAATGCACATGCAAACTGCTATAATAAAAATGCAAAAATAATAGAAATAAAATGCACCTACCTGTTGCTTGAATCACCTCCAAAATGCTCCCAAACCCTTTCTATTCGCTCCCACACACTCACAGCAAGATAGACACTCAACAATGAGGGTGAAATAGCCCAAAAACACCCTTTATGGGCCACACAACACGCCGTTCAAGGGGATACATGTCCTAGAATCGGGACACGACAGACTCGATTGGGACACGATCATGTCCCAATCAAGAGACAATCAAAAGACACATGTTCCACCGGATCGTGTCCAATTCACTCGATTCAATAGGCTTAAGCATTTTGTCCACCTCTTTCTTTTCCTTAGTCAACAATGTAGTTCTAAGCTTCTCTGACCTAGGAGGCACATACCCTGATGGAGCCCCTTGAGTAAGGGTCGAATCCGGTTTCTTAGATAGTGAGGTATGACATCTATCTATATAACAATGAGGTATGACATTGTTGCGCCGAGAGGCGCTCTATAGCCCAATATGGGGTAGATATTAAGCGTCAATGTGTAATATTTAACATTTAGCAAATTTAACATTTAACAAAATTAATCTAATGTCAATGTCTGCCTAGTATAGAGGTATATGTGTAGGCGTAAATGTTTAACATTTAACATTTATATGTCGGCTCAATTAAAGATATGTGTAGGCATAAATGTTTAACATTTAACATAAACATTTAGCATTTATAAGTTGGCTCAATTAAAAAAAATGAAACATTAAAAGTAATAATAAACAAAATGTTAAAAGTACTAAATAAAAAGGTAAAAGTAATAGAAAGCCCAATGTGTGTAAACATTTAAATGTTGGCTTAATTAATAATAAAAAGTTAAAGTTGAAGTCAATTTGTTGTATTTTGATTTTGTTATTAACTTGTGAATAGGCTTTGTTACAATACCATGGGCGAATACCATGACTTATCAAAACCACATGCCCAAAAACCATAACTTATTTCACAATCAAAGTATTTTATAACAATGTGACATGATTCTTAACCATGGATATTCACCCCCACTTTACTGTGGATATTATTAACATCTAAATAGGCTTTGTTACAATACCATGGGCCCATACCATGGCTTATTAATACCCCATGCCCAAAAAACACAACATTTTTTTAGGGTGGTTCACAAACACTAAGTGGCCGCTATATCCACGGGAAAATCCAGGTAGATCAACCTGAAGGAATCTACCCATTAACCAAACTAGCAGGGCCTAACCCCAAGGGCGTCGACGAGATTTGATCCTGTGACCTCTTGATAGGTGAAGTACTTAGCAACAGGGACTCGACCAACTGAGCTATCCCTTGGGGCTCTCAAAAAACATAACTTATTTTACAATCAAAATATTTTATAAATATTTTACTTTAATTTAATTTA
>APFE030732725.1:1020-28786 GCA_000404065.3 Pinus taeda | reverse complement strand
GGACATAGATAGATAGAGGTGGAGAGAGAGGGAGTGACAAGGGAGAGATGGGGAGAGAGAGAGAGAGAGAGAGGGAGACACAGAGATGGAGGGGAGAGGGACGAAGATAGTGATAGAGTTAGAGGGAAGAGAGAGAGAAAGTGATGGGGGAGAGAGAGGGAGAGAGAGGAAGAGAGAGAGGAGGGGAGAGAGAGAGATGGAGTTGGAGGGGGAGAGAGAGGGAGGAAAGAACAAAGACATAAAGAGATAGAAGTGGAGAGAGAGAGGGAGTGACAAGGGAGATATGGGGAGAGAGTGAGGGAGAGAGGAGAGGAGGGAAGAGAGAGAAGAGGAGAAAAGAGATAGGGAGAGAAGGGGAAGAGAGAGAGAGGGAGACACAAAGATGGAGGGGAGAGAGGGAGGAAGATAATGATAGAGTTAGAGGGAAGAGAGAGAGAGAGTGATGGGGGCGGAGAGACAGAGGGACGTGGGAGAGAATGACAAACAGAGGAAGGAAGAGATATAGGACTCAAGAGAGAGAAGGAGAGAGAGATGGAGTTGGAAGGGGAGAGAGGGAGGGAAGAAGAAAGACGTTGAGGGAGAATAGTGGGGAGAGAGAGGGAGTGACAAGGGAGAGATGGAGAGAGAGTGAGGGAGAGAGGAGAGCGAGAGCGAAGTTGCAGTAGAAGATGCTAGATCGAAGTTGCAGTAGAAGTTGATATATTGAAGCTACTAAGTCGAAGTTGCAGTAGTAGTTGAAGATCGAAGTTGCAGTACTAGCTAAAGGATGAAGTTGCAGTTGTAGCTAGAGATTGAAGTTGCAATACTAGCTGAAGGACGAAATTGCAGTACTAGTTAGAGATTGAAGTTGCTGTAGCAGCTGGAGGGCTGAAAATCTGTTGCTGGAAGCTGTTCTAACTTTGAAGGAAAGCACATCAAGAAGGAAAGTTGACTTGGTCTTGAAGGAGTCTCAGTGTTGGGTCTTGGAATCTGTCATTTGAAGATCCTATAAGAAGAGAAGAATTTCTTGTGGGTTTTCCTCTCTAGGAGAGGTTTTGGCCCTGGCTAGTAGCTTACATCTTGTGTCCATTTGTTTTATTGATCTTCATGTTTTTGGTAGTTGTTTAATGATAAGAACACTATGATAATCAAAAGAAGAAGAAATTAATTATAAATACTACAAGTTGAAGTAAAGAACATCACAAGCAGTTAGCAAAGTAGAGAGAAATCACCCTATTCTATGTGCCCTAGATTTCTCTACATGGTATCAGAGCTAAGGTGACAAGGAAAGGCAACCTGAAGATCACTCAATTTGAAAAAGGATACATAAGGGCCAAATATAAGAGGAAGAGCATCAAGAAGATCTAGTCATCACATCGCAAAGACCCTATCATCTTAAAGGAATAACTTTTGGAAGAAGAAAAGAAGACCTCAAGGACCCTGCACATTTGAAGTATTTTGGGAAGCCTCCACATGCTACATCATCATCCAAAGGACGCAAGAGGAGCACTTCATCATCATCAAAGGAATCAAAGTGATCTCCCTCATATTGAAGAGAAGAATCACTGTCGTTTTGAAGAAGGAAGATCACCCCTCTTTATAAAGCTCACAAGAAGACATCATCATGAATGAAGCATCTAGTGGAAGACATCATCATCAAGAAGGCATCTTCATTTATCAAGTAAGTACTTTATATTCATGTCTCAACCTACAAATCAAATGACTACTTTCTGCAAGGAGAACAATAAACTTGTTGTGACATCAAACTACCTTGCATGGAAGAACAGAATAGACTTAATTTCTTACAAAAAATGAAGTTCTTGACTATGTCAAGGGCTCCATCACAAGGCCTCCTCAAGAATAATTTCAAGCATCATCAAAATATATGAAATGAGAAATAAGGGCTCAAGGAATCCTCATTGAATCTATCAAGGATTTTCTTATTCCCTTTGTAGCAAAATTGAAGACATCGAAAGAGATCCATGACATGACAAGTTGGTATAGTTGTACTCTGTAAGTACAAATGGGGAAATAATATCTTTAAGAACTGAATTACACAAGATGAAAGTATCAAAAGAAGAAGGGGTAGCTTCATATCTAATGAAAGTATCTCAATTAAGAGATCAACTACAAGAGCTAGGAGAAACAATGTCAGATGTAGAGATGACCACTTGTATACTCAATGCACTACTAGATGAATGTGGCAACTTTGTATCAAGCATCTATGGAAAGAAGGAAGTTACTCCATTCAATGATGTATGGGCATTATGTAAGATTGAAGAAACCATATTAAAAGCAAAGAATGACATTGGATAAAATGAGCAAACACAATCATTTGCAACTATGGCAAGGAAGAAAGAAAAGTTTGGAAAATTTGAGCCTCAAAAGAAATTTCATAAGAAAATTGACATGTCTAAGATTCAATGTTATGAATGTAATGAATATGGGCACTTTAAAAGGAGTTGTCCTAAACTCAATAGGGGCAACAAGAAAAGGAAAGAAAGAAGTGAAGCCCATGTGATCGAAGAAGTAGAAGAATCGAAAGAGGAAATCTAAGAAGGAAGAGGTGAAAGACCTCTACTATTAAAGGTCTCTCATGCATCAAGTTCATTTTCAAAGACAACCGTCATGATAGGAAGGATTATAGTTATGATAAGATGCATTATAGCAGTAATTGAGATGGCATCATACTAGAAGCATGAAGGGATAGCAAAAACAACAATTTACATGGTTGAAGCAAGTCATCTAGCAAGAGATCATCACACCTCATCTTCACTAGAAAGAAGCATTTGCAGAATAAGGATCATCAAAGATACTCCATTAGAATCTTTGTTGGAAAGGTTCACCACTACTTAGAAGAAGCAAGTACTACATAGATAGTCTACATTCCACCTAGTGTGGGATCCACAATTTAGAAGAATGAAGGATGATAACAGAAATGTGTAGCATAACAATTTAGTTGAAGCATTTTCTTATAAAGCAAGGAAAAGGAAGCTACTGGAGGAAGCCTAGATGACCACATGAAGAAAGAGGTATGCATATATTTGGTAACTTTTAATAGATAGATAAAAGTCATGTCATCACTTAATTGCAGATAGAACGGTTAGAATGCTCTATCTCATGAGCATGATTGAAGAAAAATGAACTCTTCCTTTTGAATGATACATGAAGGCATAAATACAATATGCGTTGAACTCTTCTACATAATGACATGATAGAATAAACATCATATGACCTAATGAAGAATATGAGGTGGTGGGCAATATTTGTTCCTATGTAAAAGGAACTATGTATAGAGATCCCGAAGAAGCAGTATAAAGGAGAGTTTGTGAAGATGTGTCTACATTTACATAGATAGTATGGATAATCAACATCTGATGTTAAAAGGGATTGGCTATGACATCTCCATGAAGAAATTATGAAAACCCTGATAAGTATGATGAAGAGGGAGAACCTTGGCAATAGATGTCTTGGAGATGGATTCGCACAATATGCTAAATGATGTCGATGTTGCAAAAGCAAATGTTATGACGAAAGACCATAAAAAAAGGTAATTCTATTTTTAAAGTTCACTTTTTGATTTTTGAAAGAAAACATTTTGTTGGATTGGAACAGGGCTACTAGCAGAAGGTTGTAGAAATTCACCTACAACTAGTACACATAAATTCGATGGATGATTCTAAAAGGAAAATGACTTGGAAGAGGTAGCAGTATGAAGGACAACCAGGTGATGACAAAGAAGGTCACTTTCCGATGATAAGGAGGATGACATGACTAGCAGTGATTCAGTTCACCATTATGTTTAAGAAAAGTGATGAGAAAGATGGTTGAAGCCCTACGAAGAAGTCACTGAAGAAGATGGCTCCTTGATGTAGATGTTGAAGTTTATTCATGACATGATTGTTAGTTTTGTAGCATCAGATGTGTTCTAGTCTCAAAACTTTGTGGAGAGGCTAGAATACATGAGATCTCCATAACCCAAAAACCATTTCTGGAAATTCCACCTAAAGATGGCTTAATTAGATTATTAACCTATTTTTTAACATTTCCCAAGTCTAAACTTAGGAAAACTGGTTAATTAATCATAATTAAATTAAGTCAAGATGAGAATTCTTCAGAAACTCACAAATCGACAGGGAAATAATCTGGGCCCTTGATTAAGTTTTAATCTTGGTCATTGGTGCTCCAACAGAGGATTATAAGAAGAAGTTGATGGGCACTTGGAGAATACACTTCAAGAGTTTGATTTCCAGAGAGCTAGTGATTGAAGCAAAGACAGTGAGGGGTAGGGACTGTGATTCGGAGGAAGTTTTCCAGATTAGGAGAGGCAACAGCAAGTGACAAAAGTGATCCACGTAGAAGTAGCGCAAGGACTGCGCAGTAGCCGAAGCAAAGCATTTCGATTTAGCTAGGGAGGAATTCGATTAAGCTTCCAGAGGTCGGGAAAGTCTTCCAGAGGGTCGAAGAGTCACTTCCAGCAGCAGAGACGGGCAAGATGACTTGCCAAGAGGCCGAAACTTAGCTACACGTGTGAGAGGTTGTGCTGGGATTGCATAGAGGGCCTACGTAGGGATTTGGACGAGCAATTTTTCTGGAGGAGCCAGTGCCGGGATTGCTTGTGGGGTGAGAGAATTTTCTCTAATTATTTTCTTTTATATACTTTCTATTTGGATTGCTAGTTGAGCATACATAGATTGTACTTAGAATTTCACTACTGCATAGTAATAAAACCCTCGGCGGCTGCACCGATTTTCCCAAGTTCGGTTTTTTCGGGGACAATTGTCCAAAAATTACTGTGTAAATTTTATGTTTGTGAGTGCTAGATTTTCTTAGTTTTCAATGCTATTTTCTTCCACAGTTTTATTTGTGAAAATCACAGTGTGAATTATTTGATATTTGCCATAACAGACAACAAATAAATTAACAATTAGAAAAATAATTTCCAGTTGTTGTGATAGATGAAGTTTTCACATGGTATCCGAACGTGAGTGATCAGCCGGGAAGCTCAGAAGCGGAGAAAGGAATTTCACTGTTTAGAGGGAGCAGCAGGCCAAAATTCTCAGAGGCTATGTAGTACCTAGACAGACAATTCGAATTACTGGGCAAGAGGATCGATTTCAGTGGCAGGTTGGCAGAAAAGTCGCTTTGACCGGGATAGTAATTCTGGTAGTCAGAGGGAGCAACAATGTTAAAATTTGCAACTAGGGCCAAACTCCATGTGGGTCACCTTATTTATGGCAACTGATATTTTTTGGGATTCCTCTCATCGAGAGATGTAGGATTGATCTAACAATCATCCGATTCTGAGATGTATTCATGGAGATATGAATTTATTTGTATTCTTGACAATTTGTCAAGGTCGGCCAACAAGCAAAATAGTGTTTTACACCCCCAACTTATCCTCAACATGGCATATAAAAGGAGGAGACTTTGTGGCATAAACTCACTCATCTCATCACTCATTTTTCTCTCTCTCCTACGCATTAGAGGAGCAGGTCTCTCTCACACGTGTGGCTGGAAGGAGGATGCAAACTAGGGCAGCGTTGACTTGGGTTGACCGACGTGTAGGAAGGCTGATTCTTGGCAGTGTTGACCAACGTGGAGGATACTTTGACCACGGTTTGGGTTGGGCAACCTCTCCTAGGCTAGCAACATTTCTGATCAGCATTTCAGACCCCTGTTTGACCACCCTTTGACCAATGTTGACTGTCAAGGGTTGACCATAGACTTGTCCTTGCGTTGACTGCAGTTTGACCATCATTTTAGACTATTTTGGGTTGTACATTTTTGCTGTTGGAGGCTGAGTTGACTGAGCTTGACTTGAGGTCAATTCTGACCTATTTGACTAGCTTTGACTTTGCTGGTTAGGGTTTTGTTGCTACTGTCATAAAATTACAGATTTGTGTAATTCTACTATCTCTCTCTCTGCTGAATTATTGAAGAATATAATAAGAATTGATCAAGGGTTTCCCCGAATTAGGGTTTCTCCCTGGCTGGTGCCTCATCTTGTGTCCTCTTGTCTTGGCTTGTCTTCTATTGTTTACATTTATGTCCTATCTGCATTTTACTATCATGCTAATGTGATTGCTATTTTGGAAATTGATATTGGGCTAATAAGAAAATTTGAAGTAAATTGCTCTTAAGCATAGAACATGCCATAATTTAACATGGTATCAGAGGTGAGGTGAAGACAAAGCCCAAGCAAGAGTGAAAGAGCAATCACTGAAAACAAAAGTAAAGGACAAAAGGCTAAATGGGTTCCTCATCCCACTTCCTGGCTGAAGACAAGGTCTGTGAGAAGTCTGTCTATCACGGATGGAGGATGTCTCTTGATTTGACATTAGAATAGCAAGAAGTGTTGGACTATGTGAGGGGTAAAATTCCAGAGCCTCCATCAAATGCACTGGCTGCTACAAAGAACAAGTACACTAAGGGTGAAGTCAAAGCGAAGAAGAATATTTGAGATTCAATTGACAAGCGTCTGGTGGCCTACATTTCCGAGTTGAACACCACCAAGGAGATCTACGACAGATTGGTAAGCTTGTTTAAAATTAATGATGCAAATCAAGTTTTGTTCCTCAAAAATAAGTTGAAAGATTTTAAGAAGGGTAAGGACGAGGATATTCAATCCTACTTCTTAAGGATCACTGAGATCAAGAATGATCTTCTATCAATTGGAGAAGTAATTCCTGATAGGGAACTAACTATCACTACCCTTGGAGGGCTCCCATCCGAATGGTATATATTTAGAACCACTCTTCTCAACAATGATTGAATTCCGGGATTTGAAGAATTGATGTGGAGGTGCATTCAAGAAGAGACAAGGATGGTGGAGCAAGAAATGCCTTCAAGCAAAGGCAACCTCATTGCTTTCTCCTCTCATGCCAGAAGGAGAAATAAATTTGGGTCTAAAGGCATTTCAAAGGAAAGTCCGGATTGAAGGGTGGAAGGAAGGGAAGATGCTTTGTTTGCAATAAATTTGGCCACTATGCGAGGGAGTGTCCAAATAGAAAGGACAAATCACATGATGATGATCAAAATCACTCCAGGGGCAACTTCAACAACAATCAAAGGAATGGCAAGTTCAATGGCAAAGGAAAGAGGAATGCAAGAAATCAAGGAAATGGTCAACCCTCCAAGAAAGCAAGGAACTCCAGGTATGAATCAAATGTTGTTAACAATAAACGAGGTGAGTATTATTGATATCGATCATCTCCACTACCTCTCCTTCGGACTCGTTGGGTAATTGGCTTATTGATAGTGGCGACTCAAGGCACTTCATTGGTTACAAGGAAGCTCTCTTTAATCTGATAGAGAAGGAGACAAACTTGGAGATTATTCTTGGAGACAGTTCCACCTATCCCGTAAAGGGTGTAGGGAATGCTACTCTTCAATTAAATCAGGGTAACTTGATCCATTTGCAAGAAGTCTTATATGTACCTGATCTCAAGAAGAACTTGATGTCCATTTCGACAATGAAAGACAAAGGTTACAAGGTGGCATTCATCGATGGCAAGGTACGTGTTTGGAAAAAGAATTTTAAAGATGCTTTTACTCTTGGGTTCTGGGTTGAATCTTTATATCAAGTTGGAGGAAGTCCATTGGGAGTCATGTCTTGCGACACATCTCTTCAATCTGAACTATGGCATCGGAGGTTTTCCCACCTTCATTATAAGGTTCTACCCGATGTGAGACATATGGTGACAGGGATGCCCGAGTTCAAAGTAGAGCATGAAGGTGTATGCCCGGGATGTGCCGAAGGAAAGCTCAAAAGGGGACCATTCCGCTTAAGCCATAACAAGTCTACAAATATATTGCAGTTGGTCCACTCCGACATATCTAGTATGATGTCCATAAATTCTTTAGGAGGATATCTATATTATCTCACTTTTACAAATGATTATTCTCGCAAGACTTGGATATATTTCTTGAAAAAGAAGGATGAAGTGTTCACCTGGTTCCGTCACTTCAAAGCCTTGATAAAAATTCCAACCGAGAAGAGAATCAAGATATTAAGGACTAATAATGGGACTGAGTATGAATCCAATGAGTTTCATGACTTTTGCAAAGAAGCTGGCATTAAGAGGGAGACCACAACACCATACACTCCTGAGCAGAATGGTGTGGCTGAAAGACAAAATCGTACAATTATGGAAGTTGTCCGTGCCATGCTCCATGATCAAAGACTTCTGAAGTTTCTATGGGCTGAAGCTGTGAATACCGCCGTATATGTTCAAAACCGATGCCCTCATCAAGCATTGGACTCCAAGACTCCCGAAGAAATGTTCACTTGTAAGAAACCCGATGTCTCTCATAGTAGAATTTTTGGAAGTCCCGTATATTTTCATGTGCCGAAAGAGAAAAGAAGCAAATTGGGTGCATCTGGAAAGAAAGGAACCTTTGTGGGCTATAACAAAATTCTTAGGGCTATAGAATTTATGTGGTTGGTCAAAGGGAGGTCGAGATGAGTCATGATGTCATCTTTGACGAAGATATGGCTCTTAGCAAGGTTGACAATCTTCCTATTCTAAGGAAGGATAAAGAAGCTGACAGCAGGAAGCCGGATGAAAAGGAAGATGAAACAATGCCTGATGTTCAAGAACCAATGGATCCTATTGATCCTCCTCCTCAGGAGCCCTCCACCTCTAGGAAGAGGCCCTCATGGCTTAGGGGGACTCTTGAAGATGCCGAGAGACATATTGCACCAAGAGGAACTTTCCGTGAAAGCAAGAAGCCGACCAGGTATTAGGCATACTTGACAATTATGAGCACCATCATTCAAAACGAGCCTACATTGTTCGAAGAAGCCGTGAAGTATCAAGTATGGAAGGATGCTATGAATGAAGAATATGAGTCCATCATGAAGAATGATGTCTAGGATGTTTATTTGGAGTAGCATCGGATGTGCTTTAGCCATGAAAATTGGTGGAGAGGCTAAAGCACATGAGATCTCCAAGACCCAGAAATGGTTTGGGGAAATTCCACCTGGTTAAAGAGATATTAAAATAATTAATATTTTTAATGGGTTCCTAAGTCTAAACTTAGGAAAATAAAAATATTAATGGGTATTAATATAAAATTGGGTGAGAAGGTTCTAAACGACATGGATCAAGTCAAATTTAATCTTAGCCGTTGATTAGAGATGTAATCTTGGCTGTTGAAGACTCAACAGGAAAAGTATAAAAGGAGGCTTGAGGGTTAGTTGGAGATACACTAGAGTGATTAGTCAGTTCAATTTTCTAGAGCGGGGTTTTCTAAGAGAAATCAAACCAATGATCAGAGTTGCAACGAGGGGCAGTGAGTGCATAACAGAGATAGTGCTGGAAGACCAGCGCAGAGGCAAAAAGACAAACGCAGAGCCAACAGGAGCCACGTAGAGGCCAACAATGACTGTGCAGAGCGCGAGAGGGCCTGCATGACTGATGCAGAGGCTGCAAAAGTGACGCAGAGAGCCAAAGAGGTTGTGCAGAGCCTCAGAGGGCTGACTTAGAGGGTTTCGGGCTGATGCAGAGGCCAGGAGGGCTGACGCTGTGCCTCATAGAGGTGCTTGAGAGAGTTTCATGGAACAGGTTTTCAGAATATCTGCTTCCGAAGAGAGGTATTATGCTAGATAAATTTCTCTGGTGGGTGAGCCAATTTGGCACCCAGTTGCACTCAAGAAAATCTAGTTAATAATAAAACCCTCAAAACTGCTGCACCGATTTTCCCAAGTTGGGTTTTTCCGGGGATGATTGTTCAAAAATAACGGTGTCCCTTGTGTGTTTGTCTATTTCTTTCAACTGTTGATCTATAGATGGTTGAGACTGCATTGTGTTTATTTCAGTATTTATATGGTTAAATAACTTTTTGAGTAATTAAACAAGTAGGCGAAATAAACTAGATAGTGCAGGAAAATTTCTAACGGGTTAGACTTAGAAATTTGAACATGGTATCAGAGCGTTGCAGATCACAGGAGAGCTGAAGGAACCAGTTGAATCTGAGAATTTGCAACAGAAACAACTGTCCCGAGTGATAGAAGTTGTTCCTTAGCAGAAAGTAGCAGAGAAGGGGTGACACAGAGGGTCTCCGTCGTCAGTTTGAGCCAGAGAAGGGGCCAGCGCAGAAGCAGTGAGAGGCAGAAGAGTCTCACGAAGAGCCACGTCATCTTGCTCAGCCAAGTAGGAGTGACACAGTTGGCTAGTGGAGCGATTCAACCATTGCCGGTATTGCGAAGAGCCTAGAGGCTCAGTTCTTCAGTTGTTGGGGCATAGGAAGCTGTGGGTAGATTGTGGAGTGTGAAGCTGGTGGGGTGCTGTTGCTGTTGAGGCAGAACAATACCTAACGGGATAGAACCAAGGTAGGAGGGAGTTGCTACCTAGGCGGATTTCTAGCTAAGAAATCTAGATCAGTGTTGCAGGAGCAAAGGAGATCGGAGAGGTGTGATTCGAATGCTGGCAGAAGAATTTCTAGGAGGGAAATCGAGACACAGAGGGAGTCTAGAAGAGAACTTCCAGGAGGGAAGTAGAGACTCAGAGGGAGTCAAAGAGAGAACTTCCAAGAGGGAAGTAGGGACTCAGAGGAGTCGAAAAGAAGAGCAGAGATGACCATGAACGAACTGAGGGATCAGGATAGGCTGGATGGGGCGTCCAACTTTGTCATTTGGAAGGCCAGGATCCTGTCTATTCTAGATAGACATCGCATCAAGGCCTTCACCTTGAGAACCGTGGCTATCCCAGTTGACCTAGCTGATAATGAAAAGTATGAGGATGCGATGGCCAAGGCATAGTGCATAATCCTTGATGGGGTCAAGGATCATGTAGTTCAACATATTGCCGAGAAGAGTATGACAAAGGAGATGTGGGACACCTTGATGACATTGTATCAAGGCAACTTCTGTGCAGAGGAAGATGTTACTGGAGAATCAGCTATGGTCATATCAGATGCAGAAGGGGGAGCAGATAGATCACTTCCTCAGCAGGTTGCAGGAGATTCGGGACTAATTGACTTCCATAGGGGCCACGCCGGATTAGGAGTTGATGGTGAGGACCGCCCTGAACGCAGTCTCCGAGGAATGGGAGACATTCGTCCAAAGCATTTTGGGCAGAGCGAATCTTCCAGATTGGGAAGAATTGTGGGAAACTCTTTGCCAAGAAGAGATCAAACCATTGACCAAGGCAAGAAGTAGTGGCAAAGGAGCCTGGGTCAAGAAAGAGGAGGAATAGGATGTGGCTCTGGCATCTGCGGGGCAGCAAGGGAAGAGGAAGAAAAAGGACCTCTTCAAATTTAAGTGCTTCAACTGTGGGGAGCTGGGCCATTATGCAACCCAATGTCCTAGGAAGAAGAATAAGGGAGAGGCGTCTGACTCCAAGGCAATGCCAGCTAAGGTGGAAAAGGAGGTAGAGGATGATGACGATTGTGCCATGAGTGCTCATGTACCTCTAGAAAAGAGGTGGGGTGACATTGAGCTGTAGTCAGGAGGACTACAACAGATGAAGGGCAGGATCCTTGAGGTACCTAAACTCTTGGATCATATTCGGCTACAGGAGCCTCGAAGTGACAGTAGTAGGATGGCGGATGTTGGTAAAAGCGGATGCGGATGGAGCGGCAGAAGAGTGCTAGAGTGCAGTAGTCCCTGGTAGCGCAGAGAGGGTTGCAGCAGTGTGACAGGCACTAAGGAGTTTGCAGCAGTGCAGGAAGGCACAAAGGTGTTTGCAGCAGTGTGAGAGGCACAAAGTTGTTGTAGCAGCGCGGAGGTAGCAGAGGGAGCACAAGATAGTGGTAGAGAGAGCTTCAGCATCGAGAGGGTTTCTAGCCTGACAAGGATGTTAGTCCTTGGGTAGATCAGTTACCATCGTCTCAGTAATTGAGTTGCAGTGCAACAGTAGCAGTGGTAGTGCTATGGGCAGCACGATGCAACATGATGAGAGAGGGTTGTAGTGCAGATGCAGTGTTGGGAGAAAGGACCAGTAGCAACATAGATGCAGAGGGAGCTGCTGTACAGATGTAATAGTGGCAGTGGTAGAGCCATGGGCAGCAGTACAGGATGCAACAATGCAAAGGATGTTGGGCAGTAAGGCCAAACATCAGCATAGGTACTGTTGTTGAATGGTCAGGGTGATGCTCAGTGGTGGAGTATTACTAGAGCACATTCCTCACTAAGAGGGAGTGTTGATTTGGGTAGCATCAGATGTGCTCTAGCCATGAAAATTGCTGGAGAGGCTAAAGCACATGAGATCTCCAAGACCCAGAAATGGTTTGGCGAAATTTCACTCAGTTAAGCAGAGATTAAAATAATTAATATTTTTAATGGGTTCTTAAGTCTAAACTTAGGAAAATAAAATTATTAATGGGTATTAATATAAAACTGGGTGAGAAGGTTCTAAATGACATGGATCAAGCCAAATATAATCTTAACGTTGATTAGAGATGTAATCTCGGCTGTTGAAAACTCAATAGGAAAAGTATAAGAGGAGGCTTGAGGGTCAGTTGGAGATACACCAGAGTGATCAGTTAGTTCAATTTTCTAGAGCGAGGTTTGCTAAGAGAAATCGAACTAGTGATCAGAGTTGCAGCGAGGGATAGTGAGTGCATAGCAAAGAGGCAGAGATAATGTCGGAAGACTAAGGTAGAGGCAGAGCCAACAGGAGCCATGCAGAGGTCAGCAGTGACTGCGCAGAGGGCTAAAGGGCCTGCATGAGTGACACAGAGGCTGCAGAAGTCACACAGAGAGCCAAAGAGGCTGTGCAGAGCCTTAGAGGGCTGATGTAGAGGGTTTCAGGTTGACGCAGAGGCCAGGAGGGCTGACACTGAGCCTCATAGAGGTGCTGGAGAGAGTTTCGTGGCGCAAACTTTCAGAATATTTGCTTCAAAAGAGAGGTATTAATGCAGATAGATTTCTCTGTCAGATGAGCCAGTTTGGCACCCAGTTGTACTCAAGAAAATCTGCTTAATAATAAAACCCTCAAAATTGCTGCACCCGTTTTCCCAAGTTGGGTTCTTCCAAAGACGATTGTCCAAAAATAAAGGTGTCCCTTCTGTGTCTATTTCTTTCAGCTGTTGATCTGTAGATGGTTGAGACTGCATTGTGTTTATTTCAGTATTTATATGGTTAAATAATTATTCAATAATTAAACAAGTAGGCGAAATAAATCTGATATTGCAGGGAAATTTCTAACGAGTTAGAAATTTCAACAATGTGGTCCCCAGACCCTAGGACAAATCAGTTGTCACTTCGAAATGGCTTTACAAAATCAAGCACGGAGCTGATGGGAGTGCTGAAAAGTACAAGGCTCGCTTTGTTGCTCGAGGCTTCTCTCAAAAGGAAGGTGTGAATTACGATGAGATATTTGCACTGGTTTCCCGATACACCACCATCCTCTCAATCATAGCCCTTGTTGCTTCGCAAGGATGGAACCTACATCAGATGGATGTCAAGATTGCGTTCTTGCATGGTTCGATTAAAGAGGAAGTCTTTGTGGAACAACTCGAGGGGTTTGAGATTCATAATCGGGAATCTCATGTATGCAGGTTGAAGAAAGCTTTCTATAGGCTGAAGCAAGCACCCTGAGCTTGGTATGAGAGGATCGATAGCTATTTGATGAAGCTGGGATTCACTAGGAGTGAAGCTGATCCAAATCTTTACATTAAGGTTGAAGATGATAAGCCTCTCATATTGGTGCTATATGTTGATGGCCTCTTTCTGACTGGTGCAGACCCTCTTATTCACAAATGTAAGAGGGAGTTGGCTTCCAAATTTGAGATGAAGGACCTAGGACTGATGCACTATTTCCTATGGTTGGAGGTCTGGCAAAAGGCTGGAGAAATTTTCCTATCTCAAGGAAAATATGTGGTGAAGATATTGCAGAGATTTGGAATGGTGGACTGCAAGCCCATGACTACCCTGATGGAGCTTATCTTCAAGAAGTTATGTGGTAGTGCTGTCAGACCTGTATTGGGAAATGCTTCTGAGTATTGTCAAGTCATAGGAGCACTAATGTTCTTGGTGAACTCTCGTCTAAATATATGTTTTGTAGTCAACACGTTGAGCCAATATATGGTTGAGCCTCATCGCTCACATTGGATTGGTGCCAAGAATCTTCTGAGATATCTTCGGGGCACAATCACTCATGGACTAAGATACATTGCCGGAGATGTGAGGTTGCATGGTTATTCTGATGTTGATTGGGCGAGCAGTGTGGTGGACCGAAAGAGCACTTCCGGGTGTTGTTTCTCTTTGGGTTCTGCTTCAATATCCTGGATGAGCAGGAAGCAGAAGTTGGTGGTGTTGAGCACCGCTGAGGCAGAATATATTGCTGCTAGTATGGCCTCCTGTGAAGCTGTCTGGTTGCGGAAGCTCTTCAGTGAGTTGTTTGGACATACGTTGGATACTACCGTGATCTTCTGCGAGAACCAGAGTGGCATTTGTTTATCAGAGAATCCTGTATTTCATGATCGCTCCAAGCACATCGATATCAGGTACCACTTTATCTGGGATATGGTACAACGAGGAGCAATAAGGCTTCATCATATTGGGACTGATGAGCAGGTCGCTGCCATTCTGATGAAGCCCCTGGGAAAGGTTAAATGATTGACTTTCCAAGAACGACTAGGAGTCTTGGAGAGACCCTCTTATGAGGGTCCTATATGATATGAACATTGAGCTCTGGGAGCTCCGGGGGGCTTGGGGTACTTCTTGGAGCAATGAGCAACCATAGGGTGAGTGTTTCAACCTTCCCTAGTGGTTTGCTGTGTACAGGGTGAGTGGTTCAGCCTTCCCCTGTGATACCCCATGGCCACATGTAGGTAGGAAGAGTGGTTCATCCTTCTCTTGCTTAGACATCCTACCCATGCAGTCTGGGACTCAGGGACTCATGGAAGTACCTCTCATGTGGTCAATGAGTAGGGAAATGAGGATAGGGATCATAGTAGTACTGATGGACGCATCGTGTAACTACCGTACTCCCTATGCTAGGATGATATTGATCTAGGATCAATTGGAACTGACTTCTGGTCAGTAAGAGTGGTATGAGACACTCTCTTTATTTGGAACTGATTTCGGATCAGTAAGAGTGGTATGACACTATCTCTTCATTGGGACTGACTTCGGGTCAGTAAGAGTGCTATTAGACGCTCTCTTTTATTTGGGACTGACTTCGAGTCAGTAGAGGATGGTATGATACATTCTTGATCACTTCTTCTTGTTCTTAGTTCAACAGAGCAGTGCATTGATGGCAAAGATAGTACCGACAGACAGATGTAGTTCTCCTTAGTTGAGAGGGAGTGTTAAAATTGGCAACTAGGGCCAAACTCCATGTGGGTCACCTTATTTATGGCAGCTGATATTTTTCTTGGATTCCTCTCATTGAGAGGTGTAGGATTGATCTAAAAATCATCTGATTCCGACATGTGTTCATGCAGATATGCATTTATTTGTATTCTTGACAATTTGTCAAGGTCGGCCAATAAGCAAAACAATGTTTTACACCCCCAGCCTATCCTCAATGTGGCATATAAAAGGAGGAGACCTTGTGGCATAAACTTACTCATCTCATCACTCATTCTTCTCTCTCTCTTATGCATTAGAGGAGCAGGTCTCTCTCACATGTGTGGCTGGAAGAAGGAGGACGCAGACTAGGGCAGTGTTGACTTGGGTTGACCGAGGTGCAGGAAGGCTGATTCTTGGCAATGTTGACCAGCGTGGAGGATATACTTTGACTACGGTTTGGGTTGGGCAGCCTCTCCTAGGCTAGTTGCATTTCTGATCAGCGTTTTGGACCCTTGTTTGACCACCCTTTGACCAACGTTGACTGCCAAGGGTTAACCGCAAACCTGTCCCTGCGTTGATTGCAATTTGACCATCATTTCATACTGTTTTGGGATGTATTCTTGCTGTTGGAGGCCAAGTTGACTTGAGGTCAATTCTGACCTGTTTGACTAGCTTTGACCCTGTTGGTTAGGGTTTTGTTGCTGCTGTCATAAAATTACAGATTTGTGTAATTGTACTATCTCTCTCTCTCTACTGAATTATTGAAGAATATAAGAAGAATTGATTAAGGGTTTCCCCACATTGGGGTTTGTCCCTGGCTGGTGCCACATCTTGTGTCCTCTTGTCTTGGCTTGTCTTCTACTATTTACATTTATGTTCTATCTGATTTTACTATCATGCTGGTGTGATTGCTATTCAGGGAATTGCTATTGGGCTAATAAGAAAATTTGAAGTAAATTGCTCTTAAGCATAGAACACACCATAATTTAACAAACAACAACTCAAATTTTTGCTGAGCAGATTTCTAGTTGGACATAGAAGGGTTTTGCAGTTGCAGAATCAACATTGGGTGGAAGAGAAATTGAACACACAAAGGGAGATTTCTCTCAGAGGGTTTCTGGCCAAGAAATCTGATTTTCTTAGTTGCAGGTATTCAGTAACAACTAGTAGAATTGCGCACTCCAGAAAGGAGTGCGAGTAGCAAAGTAGCAACCGAGTAGAGGAAGAGGGAGTTTCCAGATCAGATCAGAGATGGCCACATTTGTGCCTAGAGAGCATGATAGGTTGGAGGGTTCCTCCAACTATGTCATTTGTAAGGTCAGGATGTCCTTGACTCCTTCCTGTTAGATGAATATGGCTTGAGGCTCTATAAAGACAATGTTGTGGCAGTTCCCCAAGATGTAGATCAACTGTAGGAATACATGAAGGAAATGGCAAAGGCAAAGCAGTTGATCCTTGTTGGAGTCTGATATCATATAGTCTCGTATATATCTAGCAAGAATATTGCTAAGGAGATATGGGATGCTCTCACCCAGTTATATCAGGAAACTTCCGAGCAACGAAAGATGTTCCTGGAAAAAAGCCGAGGTGCATCAGGATGCAAAAAGAAGGGCATAGATCCCTTCCTTACCGGGATTCAGGAGGATCCGAGATCAGCTTGCAATGCTTAGAGCAACACCTCAACCAACAAAGCTAGTACGGTTGAAATTGAACAATGTCCTAGATGAGTGGCAAGTTTTTACCCAAAGTATATTGGGCAGAGACAAGTTACCAGAGTGGGACAGGATGTGGTTCGACTTGCAGCAGGAGGAATTGACGCGAGCTTTGCTAAAGAGCTCCATCAGTGGCAGCGAATCAAAGGGTGTGAATGAGGAGGAGAATGTGGCCCTTGCATCTAAGGGTCCCAGTCAGGGGCAGGGGGAACAAAAGAAGGACCTGCAAAAGGTCAATAGCTTAAGATGTGGTGAGTTCAGTCACTACAACACGCAGTGTCCTCTCAGGAAGAAGGACAAGCAGGAGAAGCAGGACCAACATGAAGCTTCAACTGAGATCGACAAGTTATCCTCCAGGTTGGAGGAAGAATTCGCTATGATGGCAGCCATACCTTTAGGAGTGAGGTGGGGCAACTTGGAGTTGTAGTCCAAAAGTGCAGATGTTTGGGAAGGATCCTTGAGGAGTACACCTCATGGGTCATCACCTTGCTATGGGGGGCCCATAGTTTTTAGTAGCAGGATGGATCAGTGTTAGAGATGCAGTCAGATTCCAGAGTGACAATTGCAGACTAGTAGCAATCAGATGCTGAGGAGCGGAGTGCACTGTTGGCAGTAGTGCAAAGTGGCATGGAGCAGAGTCAGTCGCAACACAAATACTTCAGTGGATAGTGCAGTAAGTAGTAGTGGTTAGGACTCAGGAGACAGAAGCATCATACTGAACACAGTTGATTCAATATTTTGGATGCTTCTCAGTTGCAGTGGTTGCAGTTGCAGCAACAACGGATGAGAGGGAGTTGCTGTTAAAATTGGCAACTAGGGCCAAACTCCACGCGGGTCACCTTATTTATGGCAACTGATATTTTTCTTGGATTCCTCTCTTCGAGAGGTGTAGGATTGATCTAAAGATCATCCAATTCTGACATGTATTTATGGAGATATGAATCTATTCATATTATTGACAATTTGTCAAGGTTGGCCAACGAGCTAAGCAAGCACTTTTACCCCCAGCTCAACCTCAATGTCGCATTTAAATAGAGGAGGCCTCAAGTCATTTGAGGAGCACATTTTATCTCATAATCTCTCTCTCCACTTGTTTGGGTTTGTCTTCTCACAAGGAGGACGTGGTGGAAAGAAAGATCAGAGAAGCCCTAGCTGCAGACACGAAGAGGAGCCCTAGCTGTAGTCAAAGAGAGACCTAGCCACAACCAAAGAGAGATCTAGTCGTAGTCAAGAAGAGGCCTAGCCGTAGTCAAGAAGAGGCCTAGCCGCAGTCAAGAGGAGCCCTAATACGCAACAAAAGGAAGGCCCTAATCTGTAGCAAGAGGGAGGCCCTAAACCGCAACAAGAGGAGGCCCTAGCTGTAGCAAGAGGGAGCCTTAACATAAGTGTGAAGAAGCCTAGATAGACAACGCAAAAATCTATGTGTGCTGTAGGTGACAGTGTAGCTAATAAGGCAGTTCTAAAGCATGAGCTAAGAACTGTTAACAGGCTCTGAATCCACAGTCATAAGGAGAAGCAGTACATTGAAGAAGTCTGGCCTCAAGACTTAGAACAGATCAATGTAGGGCTAGATACATATGCGGATTGGGTGCTAACAATTAAGCCGAGTTCTTGTAGGCTATATACTGTTGCATTGATGGTTGTTGGGTGCTGTTTGTTTGAGGACCGTAGGCCTAACTTACTGCTGGGCTAGGTTGCAGGCCATAGCTAGTAGCAAAGGCTGTTCTAAGGGTTGCATTAAGGACTTGGACAACGTGGTAGTCATGGAGTCTCACCTTGGTACACCGCAGCCTAAGAAGGCCTGCATTGTTGACTGAGTGGAGAATGAGGGCTGAAGGTTGATGCCTTAACTCATGAAGCTGTGACAACAAGTGCAGCAAGAAGACAACAACGTTTTGGGAGATGTATTGGGTCAAGGTTTGACCATGTTTGATTCAGTTTAATGAGCATCCTGTCTGTGCCATATGGATGATCTTCCGGGGAGTTGAAGGATCTTCTTAGGAGTAGAACCAACAGTGTAGTTTTTGGGTGCATTGAGCTTACTGCTGAAGGGTGAAGTTGACTGGGCTTGACCAAGCCATTTAGAGGAAGATTTTGTCTTGTTTGACCAACATTGACTTCTCTGGTTAAGGCTTTACTGCTGTTGTCATAAAATATCAGATTTGTATATTTGTACTATCTCTCTCTCTCTGGTGAACTATTGAAGAATATAAGAAGAATTGATCAAGGGTTTCCCCACATTGGGGTTTGTTCGTGCCTGGTGCCACATCTTGTGTCCTCTTGTCTTGGCTTGTCTTCTACTGTTTATGTTTATGTTCTATCTGCATTTTACTATCACGCTGATGTGATTGCTAAATTGGATATTGATATTGGGCTAATAAGAAAATTTAAATTGCTCTCAAGTATAGAACATACCAAAAAATAACAGTTGCAGTGCAGACGCAGAGTTGGCAACAGTTTAACAATGTCAGCAGCAACATAGATGCAACTTCAAATTTTCCTAGTGGTTGGTGGGCAGTATGGCCAGACATCAACAACGTGACAGGTGGTGGTACGGAGACAGGATGTTGTAGCAGGCTATGCAACACTAGAACACAGTTCTCGCTAAGAGGGAGTGTTAGTTTTTGTAGCATCAGATATATTCTAGTCTCGAAATTTTGTGGAGAGGCTAGAATACATGAGATCTCCATAACCCATAAATCGTTTATGGAAATTCCACCTAGAGATGGCTTAATTAGATTAAGTCTAAACTTAGCAAAATTGGTTAATTAATCAAAATTAATTAAGTCAAGGTGAGAATTCTCTAGAAACTCACACGGATTGACAGGGTATGAATTTGGGCCCTTGATTAATTTCTAATCTTGGCCGTTGGTGCTCCAACAGAGGATTAGAAGTTGATGGGCACTTGGAGAATACACTTCAGGAGTTCGATTTCCTTGAAAGTTCGATTTCTAGAGAGCAGTAGCAGTTGCCAGAAAGCCAAAGATTGAATCAGACACAATGAGGGCAGGGACAATGATCCGGAGGAAGTTTTCCATATCTGGAGAGGCAACAACAAGTGGCAAAAGTGATGCACGTAGAAGGAGCTCAAGCACTGCGTAGTAGCTGAAGTAGAGCATTTCGATTTAGCTGGGGAGGAAGTTGATTCAGTTTCCAGAGGTCGGGAAAGTCTTCCAGAGGGTCGGAGAGTCACTTCCAGCAACAAAGATTGGCAAGACGGCTTGCTCAGAGGTCAAAATTGAGCCACATGTGTGAGAGGCAGCATTGGGACTGCACAAAGGGCCTATGCAGGGGTTTGGACGACTAGTTTTTCTGGAGGAGCCAATTCCAGGATTGCTTGTGGGGTGAGAAAATTTTCTCTCTACTTATTTTCTGTCAGATACTTGTTGTTTGGATTGCCAATTGAGCATCCATAGATTGTACTCAGAATTTCACTGCTGCATAATAATAAAACCCTCAATTGCTACACCGTTTTTCCAAAGTTGGGTTTTTCCGAGGACAATTGTCCAAAAATAACTGTGTAAATTTTATGTGTGTGCTAGTTTCCAACACCATTTTCTTCCGCAGTTTTATTTGTGAAAATAACAGTGTGAATTATTTGATATTTGCCATAGTAGACAGCAAATAAATTGTTAAATAAATTAACAATTAGAAAAATAATTTCCAGTTGCTGTGATAGATGACATTTTCACAATGATGATGCAGAAAGGGGAGCCCTATAAGCAACTGAGAGTACCATGATCTCCACGAAAGAATAAATAGCTGTTGTTGAAAACAAGTCCCTAGTTAAGACGGAGCTTGGGTATATTCCTTTCATTTACAGGAATGAGTAGATCCTCCCCAGTTAAGAGGGAGAGATAGACACATCATTCTTGTCTTCACATCATGAAGAAAGAATGGAGGATTGGGTAAGCATCTGAGACTAATACTGATACCCTTTGAGGATGAAGTTGGGGATCTAATAGCAAGAGTAGTCGAAGAGGAGATTCCTTGAGGATGTGTAAATCCAAGAGGGGAATGGTCCTAAAAGGACATACCTTGTGAACATTCAGATTGGGGTATGTGCCTTGAGAGAGAATGATGAAGGTGTCTATAAATCATTGTCTCCCCAACATTGTGCTCTAATCTAGTGGAGAGATAGAGATGTTAGTCAAGGCCTTGCTATGTGACAATGCTAGTTGATATGATGAAATGCACAGATATAAGTTGAAAAGATAACTTATGAGATGGCTTACCAATCTGATTCTTTTTATGAGAATCCTTCAGTATGAGAATGTCCATGTGCCTTCTATGTGTCATGAATACCTCTTTAGTTAAGAGGGAGTGTTGAAATATGTAACTAGGTTTGGTCTTCATAATATTTTTTGTACTATTGATTTTATGTAAAAGAGAAAGAAAATTTATTATTGTTATTTTATAACATGGGTTTCATGCTCTAGGTCAATTTGTTCTTAGGTCAAAGCACCCATTGTGTGCTTCTAGGTTTTGTCATAGAGTCAAGGAGTCAAAAGAGTCATTGTCATATGTAATAGACCCTATCGGGCATCTTGTATCAAGTCATAAGAATTTATTTAGAGTTAAAATGTGCCATAATACCCCTCCAAGATTGAGTCGACCTCATTAAGGACAATTCAAGCCTTATGGAAAGGTATATATAAGTGCATTCGACCTCATTTGAAGTATAGCATCTAAGGAAGTTTGATCACAAGAAGGAAGAAGTCTAAAGGCAAGAAAGAAGAATAAAGAACTAGGAGAAGAAGAAAAGAAGTTGGAATAAGAAAAGTAAAAAATTATGGGCCTCTCTCTCACACGTGCAAAGTTACAGTTATGGTTTATGACGCTGCTAGGTCAAAGCTGCTAAGTCGAAGTTGCTAGATCGAAGATGCAGTAGAAGTTGCTATATTGAAGCTGCTAAGTTGAAGTTGCAGTAGTAGCTAGAGATCGAAGTTGCAGTACTAGCTAAATGACGGAGTTGCAGTACTAGCTGAAGGACAATGTTGCAGTAGTAGTTAGAGATCGAAGTTGCAGTAGTAGCTAGAGGGCTGAAAATTTGTTGTTGGAAGCTATTCTAACTTTGAAGGAAAGCACATCAAGGAGGGTTGACTTGGTCTTGGGGGGGTCTCAGTGTTGGTTCTATAAGGTCTTGGAATTCATCATTTGAAGATTCTATAAGAAGAGAAGAATTTCTTATGGGTTTTCCTCTTTAGGAGAGGTTTTGGTCCTGGCTAGTAGCCTACATCTTGGTGTCCATTTGTTCTATTGATCTTCATGTTTTTGGTAGCTGTTTGATGATAAGAACACTATAATAATCAAGAGAAAAAGAAGCTAATTATAAATACTACAAGTTGAAGTAAAGAACATCACAAACAGTTATCAAAGTAAAGAGAATCACCCTAATCTAGCTGCCCTAGGTTTCTCAACAGTGAAATTCTATTAAGGGATCCTCTTTAGTGGGTTTTTGGTTTTACAGTTTGCCTTGATTGGCTAAGAGATTACTTGTCCTCTAGATGCTAGTCTCTCCCTTGATCCATTATTTCGAGTAATTGATAAAAGGAAGGTTGTTCTTCTTGATATCCTCTTGTCACTGATCTTCTCTTGACTCCACAACCCTTGGATATTGGCACTTATCTTCACATCATTCCATCATTCTTTTCTTCTAACTCTCCAAACTCGAATCTTGTTTGCTGGGGCTACTTGGGATGTCACCTTGATCTTCATTACTTAGCCTTAGTAAATTACTTAGGGGAGCCTCCCTTGAGTCAGCCTAAAGAGCAGAGGTAGGTAACTGAGGTGATAGTGAGTGACCTTCCTAGATTCCACTTGGATTGTATGGTGTGGGTTAGAGCTTTTATCATTCTAATGTACAAATTTGGGCAGTAACAAGGTCAAATCGTCTTGTGAACCAATATGCAAAATTAATTATACAAACACTCACACACAAATGTAAATCCAAAGCATTAGATTCCAAATATGTAAAATTTGCCTGTTTCAAGGTTTTGTACTGAGGGTGGAGGGTTTTTTCCCTTAATTTTTGTGTTCCCCTGACATTGTTGCTAGTCTCCCTAGTTTGATGCTGCTATGAACTGGTATGAATTTATTGGTTTAGTGCTTTTGTTTGGTTCAATGACTAGTTTAGTGGCTAAAGGGTTTAGGCTAGTTTAGAACAACCATTTTCGGTCTAGATCAGTTGGTTGTGATAACTATGCTCTCAATCAAAGGGTAATCAAGTTGATTTCAAAGACTTCAGCCTGAGATACGATCAAACATGGGCTCATTACTCTACTCAAGTTCTTGTAATATAATGGCTAAGGCGATTGTTCTTTGTATTTGTAAGCTGGCTTCAATAAGTGTTAGACAAGAACATATGGGTTTTGAGTTGGGTAGATTTATTTAAGACAATGAATTATGCATCAGAGGTCGTGGAATGGGCTAGATAAATGGGTCAACACTCTTTGTTGCTCAAACTTGATTTGGATAAAGTCTATGATAGAGTTGACTAGTCCTTCATCACAAACATGTTATAGTGTCTTGAACCTGGTCCCCTAAGGTGTCTTCAGAGTGACCAGACTCTTCTCGAATGCTTTAACTTTTGTTTTTGTAAACAATGCAGTCACAACTCTCACAGCTCTCATTCCACTTCATTGTTCAATCAAGTAGGTTTGCCCATTTGCCCACTTAGCCCCAACATGTACATTCTAAGTGCTGATGCTTTGGTTTAATACCTTAGAAGTGGGTAAGATGCAGGGTATCTCTCTTCCCAATGGCATCAAGATGGTTGACAACCAATCTGCTAATGATTCTCTTTTATCAATTCAAGTGGTTTGGGGGTCGGTCGAGGCTAGAAGGGGTTGTTTGGACCTATTTTGCATTGCCTCGCCTTTGGAGTAGTCGTTAGTGAGTGGAAGCATGATTTTTAGCTTGTCAGAATTGATGATCCCTATAGCCTAGATTCCTTCTTATGGAGTTATATTAGGCCATGGATGATTGTGTGCTACTTCAATATCTTGCTTGGAGCAGGAGTTTTAGCTATGGTCATATGGGATTTGTGCCTTAAAAAGCTTTAAACAAAGCTTCATATATGGCATTGAAAGATATCACTTTTGTAGGTAAGTTGATTGTTGTTTCGAGTATTTTATACACCTCTCACATCTATTATGTCTCTTTTTCGTTCCCTAGCATGGCCTAGTGAAAAATATTGGAGCATATTCTTAGTTCTTTTTTGTGGTCCAAATATGGTGGTGAGAGAAGGCTTCTATGGTTCCTTGGGGTGTGTATGTATTATGCCCAAGGAGTAGGGGGGTGGTTGGGCCTCATTGATGTTGTGTCCTAAAGGAATATTCTTGCATCTAAGTGGGTGTTAATGTGTCTTGAGGGTTCCTCCCCATGGCAGATTTTATTACTGCATGGGGTCAAATTAGCCCAATGTCTCCTTAAGGTTCGGGGTGAATTTGGCTTATGTGATATCCTCTTTTGCCCTCATCTTTTTTGGATTCTCAGGTCTTTCATTTGAAGGAGTACGTGGGAGGTGTGGAAGTTTGTTGCTCTACTGGTCAAGTAAAATTTCTCAGGGAGCCATGCAGGATGAGATTTGTTTTGATGTTCTATTTGAAGTTGGAATTGTGAGGGTCATTGTATTGATGAGCTTCCATGATTCTAGGGTCACAGGCATAGGAGGATGGGTATTTTTTTCTGGAGAGATCTTTGGGATTTTTAGGGCAGGCCTTGGAAGGACTGAAGATTTGTTAGCTTACCACAAGGCTGTCATGTCTTATAGTAATCTTGCTATCAAAGATATTATGGGGTTGATTCTTTCTAAGGAGCTGTACAAGCTGAATATTGGTATATGGGGTCCTGGGCGGTGGGATTGGGGTTAGCAGTTTGGGAAGCTGATTCAACTTCATGACTAAAAAAAATGCACTCCCTTCTACATTGGAATCATATCCTGTCCCCTGTTCTCAATGCTTGATGGACCTTTTTTGCTCAATAGGACAAATGGATTTGTAGGTTGCACAATGTTTGGTCTCTACACATCAGCTACAGTGTACAGGTCTTTGCATGTCTGGTTATCTATCAGAGGCTGCCATCTAAAGCCTTTCTTGGCTTAAGAGTGGTATCTCATATGGTCGTTGTTTAGTATGTGGTTGTTCATAGTGGTGAAGTGCGTTCTTTGGGACTACTAATTTGCCAATATTTGTTGGAAGTATGTCTAGGATCAGCATTCAACTTTTTTCAAGGGCAAATTCATCAATGATCAACATTCTTCAGAGACTCATGCTACCTAGAGCTCTCTGTTTTCTTGGGAATTTGGCATTGCTTTAGAATCACTGCATTGTTCAATATTTGGAGGTTAGGATGCAAATATACTTTTTCCGATGAGGTCAGTTTGTCTCAATCCTTTTGTCATGTTTTGCGTGAAGAGTTATGTATGCAATTGCTAGTTCAAGGATATCTGCTGATTACAGATGCTAAATATTTAAATTCTTCAGCTTATTCTGATTTTATGTCTGCCCTATTAGTTCTGAGTAAAAGGATATGGTCCATCTTTTGATATACCCTTATGGTTTTATTTTCTTTTTGTAAATACATGTCTATTAATATACAATCTATTTTCAAATATAAAATGATGTGTGCCTTTTTTTTCAACTAATTGTTCTGTATAACTGAACAGGGTGTTCAATTGGAGAAATATGTTGCTGAGTCAGTGAATTTACCTGGAGGCCTTAGTTTGCTTAAGGTATAAGCTGCTAATAACTCTGTATAGCAATTGAGACACCAAGACCTAGTTATTATTACTGCACTGCTCCGTTGGTCTATTTCAAGCCAGGCTTTTTATTGTTACCTCTCTTTTTTGTTCTTTATTGTTTAATGTGTTTAACTGGATTAACTTTCATTGATCTTATTGTTATTTTTCTTGCAGGGACGTGTAAACACTGCTGATGTGTTTGGAGTTTCAAATTCAGATCTTGTTCCTGGGAAGTATGAAGGTGCAAAACTAGTTTTTCCCACAAGCAGAGTTTCTTTTTGATTTATGGTATATTTATTGCCTTGTATTTCCTTCGTTTTTAAAGATAGGATACCACAATGATTTAAAAGCATTTGTCTTTTCTGACCAACAGGGGGCCTGAAGCTGTGGGAAGGTTCAACAGATCTAGTCAATGCCTTGAAACATGAGATTCGAGATGGCCAGTTATCATTCAAGGGCAAGAAAGTATTGGAGGTAGTAATTTTCCAAGTGAGGGTTTTAATATCTCAATTTCTCTCATCTTTCAACAATGTTGTATCCATGTCTGTGTTTGGACATTATAATGTCATGTTGAATGCTTGTACTTCATCTACATAGTCATCTTTAAATCTTGTATGTTCATACTTTCAAGACTGTCAGTTCATAATTTCTCTTTCTATTTATATCAGCATGGCATTTGCTTAATACTCAATCTCTCAAGTTTTTTTAGAGCCCGAGCCTGATTTATTTGCATGCCAAAAAATCGGGTAGGCAGGGTAGGCAAAAATGCATTGCATAGTTTATGCTACATTAATTTTGTTTCTGTTATGTCTGAAATTGCAATCCTCTAAACCCATCATTAATCCATAAGTTGTGGTGTCTCTTCAACAATCATGTGGTAATACATTTCCTTGCACATTTCCAAGAAACTTAATTGGAAACTCATGTTTAGTAGTATGTCTTCGATGAAATTGAAGACATGAAATGCTTGAAGTTAAAATAATGGATATTGATTACAATATGTCATATTAAATTATATTTTCATCTTTATATAAAAGACATTTTCTACTACAAAGCTCAATGTAATTTCTTTTAGATTACTTGAAACATATGTGCATTAAATATGTACCAACACAGATCCATATTAACTCTAGATCTGTCAAGCATCAAGAGGGATCAAAGCCCTGAGGTGCAAACCTTTCCTTATATTTTTGCATTGTTAAAATGGTTTGCATCTTCAGGAGGCGCTTGATAGACCGGGTTTTTGCTGGATCTATGCTGGTTTATATATATTTTATTAACATAAAATGATCGACTTAAGGATACTATTATCTCCTCTAATTTTTTTATATGTTAAAAGCTGACATGACTTAGTGTTAGATTCACTCGCTCATGATAGTGTGCCCCATACTAGGATGTAGAATGTGCCTCTTGATACAACCAACATGCATACATACTCATGACAATGTGCCCCATACTGGGATGTAGAGTGTGCCTCTTGACACAACTAACATACATACAAACATTGAAATCCAACTTAGATCCTTGTTAAATATTTTCTTTTTCCTTCTTTGAGGGGATTTATTGTGTACCCACTTGCCACATGCATAGGTGTGTGTGTCTATATATATCAGTGTTGTGAAAAGTGCGTTCTAAACGCGTTTTTTTCAAAAAATTGCGCGTTTTTCCAGGAGGAGTTTTAAACGCGCTTTTTAAGGGAAAAACGCGCCTAAATTTTTTTTTTTTGCCGTTTTTTTCGAAAAAAGCGCGATTTTTTCGGTAAAAAGCGCTGGGGCGGGCGGCAACGGGTTTTATAAGGCAAAAACACATTTTTATTTGCCCATTTGGACAGCAGCGCGCGGGAGGAAGAGAAGAAGAGCTGGGAGAGAGGAGCTGGAGGTCGATCTTGCCGATTCGAAGGGTCTACACACACTATTTCGAGAGGAGATCGCCATTTTCACCGTAGAAACGGTATGTAGGTTAATTTTTTTTAGTTTTCATTGTTTCAAAACATTGTTTTTCTATGTTTTTAATTTTTTTTGTTGAAAAACTTCATATGGGCACCATTTTTTTTTTGTTTTCATTGTTTTTAAAGAATTGTTTGTATTT
>APFE030732703.1:0-10890 GCA_000404065.3 Pinus taeda | reverse complement strand
CATCCAACAACTTGAGTGGAAGAATTCCAAGAGAATTGGGCTCGCTGCAGAGCTTAATGAGGTTGGATTTGTCATCCAACAACTTGAGTGGAAGAATTCCAGGAGAATTGGGCTCGCTACAGAATTTAATATCGTTGGATCTATCATCCAACAACTTGAGTGGACGAATTCCACGAGAATTGGGCTCGTTGCAGAGCTTAATCAGTTTGGATTTGTCATCCAACAACTTGAGTGGAAGAATTCCAGGAGAATTGGGCTCACTGCAGATTTTAATTGGTTTGCGTTTGTCATCCAACAACTTGAGTGGAAGAATTCCCGCATCTCTAGGGAATTGCAAAAACATGGGATATTTGTTGTTGTTCGACAACAAGCTTAGTGGAACAATCCCTGAGAACATTGGCAAATGTGTTGGTCTATACACATTAGATTTATCCAAAAACTTGTTGAATGGAAATATTCCCGCATCTTTACAAAATTGTATACAGTTAAATCGTGTCAAGCTCTTTGAGAACAAACTTAGTGGATCCCTAGACGTAGTGTTTCCAATTTCCTTGGAGGTTTTCTCTGCTCATTCTAATAGTTTTTCTGGGAATCTTCCATCATCTTTAGCCAATTGCACCAAACTTATAGCACTAGATTTAAGGAAAAATAAATTGATAGGCCAGCTTCCTAAACAGTATGCATCTTTTCAATCATTACGAATTTTAAGTCTGGGTTATAATAACCTTCAGGGTGGTATTTCTGATTGGATCACAAATCTTCCTAACTTACAGGTGTTAGATTTATCCAATAATAATTTTACGGGGAGAATACCTTTTAATTTAGGGAGACTCCTAGGATTTCAAATACCTTCGTCTTCCCAACTCACTAGTAGTACATTTTACACTGATGTGCAAGTTAACATTAAAGGTTTTGAGTATAATCTAACATATGTGTTGCTCACAAATACCATTTTGGATTTTTCTAACAATAATTTTATTGGAGAAATTCCCTCAAGCATGGGAAATTTGAGTGGCTTGCGGTTGTTGAATCTATCTAGAAATCAGTTGGAAGGGAAAATTCCTGCATCTCTAAGTGAGATATCTACTCTAGAGCAATTAGACTTGGCTACAAATAATTTGAGCGGAGAGATTCCTCAAGAACTCTCTAAATTAACTAAGTTGGCATACCTGGATGTATCATTTAACAGATTGTGTGGGCGAATCCCTCAAGGAACGCAGATGGACACTTTCAGTGTGGCTTCATTTCAAAGGAACAAATGCCTATGTGGGTATCCTTTACAAGCATGCAATAAAGCTAAAGGAGATGGAGTCTCTCCAAATGTCAGTGATGACCAAGGATGGTTGAATCGTGTGGATGAACATATCTCATTAATTGCATTAGGATTAGGATTTGGAATTGGCTTTGGTGGAGTTGTAACATTAATAATTATGTGGGAAAAAGCATGGCATTGGATGGTACCTCCAAAAATAAAACCATTTTATGGAGTGTATCGATTCCCTAAATGACTTATCTTTTAGTCAACCATAATGCTATTTTCATGAAATATGTATTGAAAATTAAAATAATATCTGGCATTTTGATGAATAGAATGTGAGTGGTTTTTATGTTTTCTATTTTTTTTTCCATCTCCATTTTTTTTTTTTTTGACATTTTTTAGTTTTTTACTTCCTAGTTTACATATATATTTTAAGTATTTTGAAAAATGTACACAATGAAGTGGCATATTGTTTTTATGTTTGAGCTTTTTCATACATTTTGAAAGCAACATTATTGGTTGAGAATCTTTGTGAAAAATTAACATACTTTTTCTTTATGCTTTTCTTCTCCTTCCAAATGCTTTTCATATGTTATTTGATTA
This sequence comes from Pinus taeda, assembly GCA_000404065.3. Lineage (NCBI taxonomy): Eukaryota > Viridiplantae > Streptophyta > Pinopsida > Pinales > Pinaceae > Pinus > Pinus taeda. Next base: position 9,029 of record APFE030732703.1, on the reverse strand, counting down.
AGGCATTTTAATTTATTTTATCAATTATGGTTACCTGAATTGAAATTGATGATTCTTCGTGTTCATATTTTAATTTGGGTAAAAAATTCAATGAATATTGTAATCTTAAAATTCATTTTATTGAGAAAAATATTTTTGAAGATAAATATTAACAAATCTGTATTGAAAGGTAAAAAAGATGTTTACTTTATTATTATGGAAATTTTTAAAATAAAAGTAAAATGGAAAAATTCAACAAATCTTAAAAGAGAAATATATTATTATTATTATCCAATTTTAAGGTCGTGACCAAGCCAAACACCACATTGGTGTATGAGACCCCCTTGTTTGTGGGACCAGGTACCCACCTCCGTGCAACTATTTGACTGCTAAGTCTACAAAGGCATACATACTCTACCCCCCGATGGTTTTGAACCTCTAATCTCTTAAGACCATTAGGCCCACTCAAGCTGTATAATTGTTCGACACCTCACAATTGTTAATTTAATACATCTTTTTGCATATAAATTTAATTATTATTAATCAATTATTAAATCAATAAAAATGTGATATATAATTCATGCAACCAATCAATTCAAAAAGAAGTCATGTTGATACTTGTGGGCTTTGTGATCATGGAAACAATAATATCATTGGACATTCCAAATGTTGTAACATTTAATTTCTCAAGGAGATCATTATATTATTTTTCTTATGATATTTCACACAGAATATGATCATCTCTATGACCCCAAACCTAGTGGAAGTACTTCAATTTAACCTGCAATTTTGTTTGGATGCAATGCACTCTGGAGGATTTCATGTGTCAATTGACATCATTTAGGAATAAAAGGAACATGGAGGAAATAATTTCATTTCAGAAATGTTATTACATTATTGCCACACGGATTTTGTACAATTAGACAATTGAAAACTCAAAGAAGATATACTCATGGAAGATTGTTTCCCACAAAAAACACACAAAAAGAGTCTTTGAAATAACCCTTTATGGATTACATTTGGAAGGTAGTATCTCTCCATCTCTTGGTAGCCTCTCCTTATTGTGAACTTTGCATTGTTGAGAAAAAAGTTTGGTAGGAAGAATTCCACCATAATTTGGGTATCTTAAAGTGCTCCAAACACTTTATATCAACATTAATATAATTTGGGGCTATACTACAAAATATTTTGTAATTTTTCACACATTCAACCAATCATTCTTTCAAAAAATATTCGACAAAGACTAGACCAAGATAATTGGGTCATCTAGTCGAGTTGGAATATCTCTCCTTGTTCATTAGTCTTATGAGTTGAAGTATTGAACTTCTTTGAGAAAATGCACATCTCTCTAAGTATTAGACATTTATTTTAACAATATTTTTGGTCACGTCCTTTCAACTCTAGGAAATTACACTCAGTCATCAAGTATTAATTTTTCCATAAACAACTCAGTGGAAGAATTCAAGTTAAATTGGACTTGCTATAGAACTTAGATTCCTTTATCTATATTCAACAATATGTTGGGCTACAATTCCTCTATCTCTACAAAATTTCTCTTCTCCTTTTTACAATTTCTTTCTTCAAACATGCTAATTGGTAGTATCCTTGAAGCCACTACAAAATTAGGAAAGTTGGCCCTTCTAAGCTTTTATCAAACACGTTAACAAGCAACATACTTGATGTAATTGTCATTCCACCAACACCATAAGGCATAAGAGTCCAAAGGACGATGGAACAACTAGCGTTGATAGATCAACGACAATTGATCTTTCACAACGAATTTGCTATATCATCAACACTTTTGCTACGACGGTTATAGGTTCCATATCATCGCATTATTGACATTGGCACCTACCATAAGACCAATGAGTTGGGTTTCTTATTTTTTTAAATATTAAAAAATATCTCTACCCGTTTCTTATTTTTTTTAAATATTAAAAAATATCTCTACCCACATAAATTTTCATTAGGTTCAAAATTTCACACATGAAATTAATTTGAACTAAATTTAAGGTACCGTATGTCTTACAATTGATTTCCAACTGTGAAACATTGGAAATGGCTGATAACTTTTCACCAGGTTCAAAATCTCACACACAAAATTATCTTGAACTAAATTCTAGTTTTCTTTTGGTTGGGATTAAAATTTTACAGGCCAGCTATCATGTGGCATGAGCCAGCTCAAAACTTGTATGATGAAAGTAGTAAACTCACTCAAAAGGGATTTTTCTACATGAATTAAATTTTAACATTGTTCCTCATTATTCAAATTATAATGCGTCTTGCATTTCCCACAATAAACTTGAGCCACAGTCCTCATCATTCAATTTATGTTATTTTTAGGTTGCCTTCCTCATCATTCAATATATGTGACTTTTAAGTTGTGTTCCTTATCATTCAATTTATCATGTGTATTTCATTTAGATTAATATTGCAAAAACAACAATGACAACACAAATATCATCCAAGAACTATTAGTTTCATATATGAAAATATACAATGCAGGATCAACAAAAATTTTGGAGCATTAGATCCTACTGAATATGAAAGTATTAATATAGATTCTTTTTTTTTTTTCATTCTAAATCCTCTCCTACAACCATGCACTTCATATACATTACATTTAAGTCATCATGATGAGAAATCTCATGTCAAAAAAAAAAAATAGTAGGCCTAAAATAGTCATGAACAATGGACATAAAAGCAATCTTTATATAGAATCACCAAACACAGAGAAAACCTTATATACAAAAATTCTATAACTCATAAAAAAGAAATTTCCAAGTCCATAATTATAAGTAATTTTCCAAAAAAATGTCTAATAAATTTATATCAAAATGGAATCAACACAATTACCATTGACTTAACAAAGTCTTAGTGAGTAATACACAAATATATTAAACTAGTCGTAAGACTCGAGTGCACTTGCCAAATAATTGAAACTCACTAAAACCGTTAGTAAAAGACTCTACAAATCATGAAAAAAATATCCATTTTTTATAGATGTTATAGAAAAAATATATTTTACAAAATTCAACGTTTTTTGCTTATTTTATTTTCCAAGGAGTGTGTATAGTATTCAACATTTTTCATTTTTCTAGTTTTGACAAAATATCATGCTTTCATTTGTCAACTAAATTAGATTTTTTTTCACTTGCCCAGTTTTTGTGACAAATATTTCATGTTTACACTGTATCTAAGTTATACTTTTTATTGTTTAGTGTCGCAAGATAATTTTCTAAGTCAATTAGTTTTAAGCATACTGGTGAAAAACTATTAACACTAAAAATATCATAGTTCTTGAAAAATAAATTTCACCTTTCTACTCATATTACAATAATTAATTCATATGTGAGTTCCACATGGAAATATGACAATATTATAATCCATTCATTGTGTTAGAATATGGTTGTAATCCAAGAGAAATAAAATGTAAAAATATTAAATGTTCAACACTGAAATTATGCCTATCACGACTTGCATTCTAATGCAAGTATGAATTTTCCAAAAAAATTGTTAGGGTTCAACCCTAACTCCCTTATTTATGTAATAAGTCTCGTCAAAGTCATAGTTAGTTATTTGAGTCAATAAAGTTCACAAGGAGTTATCTAGATTAATAATAATTGTAAGTGGTTGACCCACATTATAGAAAAGGGACCAAAATTAGTTATAAATGGGCCCTAGTTAATAAATAAAGTGGTTAACCTATGTTATGCAAGGGATCACCAATAGTTAGGTTTTGAATGTCATAAAGCTATAAAAAGTCTTAGATAGCAAGGGAACAAGTATCAATTTTTATTTTCATTGAGCTTTGCTCTATTAAAGGTTACCCCCTTGAAGAGGCAAGTGAACATTATATTCTGCTTCTGAATCATAATATATCTTTGCATATTGTCTCAATTCATGTGATATTTTTGTGTTTTTGGCAATATTGTTTCAAATTTATGGAATTCTATTATTCTCGTAGGTCAAGTGCATAAAAAATGGTATCAAAGCACTTTCGAGGGTTAGTTGTAACTCCAATTTTCTTATAATTTTGTTTTCTAGGCTAGAGACGTGTTCCAACATCTTTAAACCATGGGATTTGTTGTTGAGCGCATAAACCTACATATTTGGGGAGGCATGCATGGAGGAACTACAAGAGTTGGTCACGCTTGTTTGACTGCCTCATAACCCCTATGGGTACCCCTTCAAGCAGTATCACATTAGACTGAACCACACACAAATTGCACTTCCATGTACCCTTGGGTATATCTGAAGCCCCCACTAGGGTAACTTGAAACCTAACCTTAGATAAGCCGTCAGTCATCTTGTTTCTACAATACACTAAGAACAACACTCAGGGAGATTAATCACATGTACAATGGGGTAGTCGGGTAGTATTGGTAAGGTTACGGTTGATCCTCCTTAGTTAGCACCCTGAAAGATTGGGCTGAGTACTATTGTTGGATCCCTGCATATATTGTGATCAGTAGCACCTGAGACTCCTTTCATACCATAGTTCCCTCAGCTATTAGAAGTTCACCCCCTATATTTTCATCTAGATTAGATCCAACAGTTGGGATTCGATAGTCGCTGGTCCAAAATCAGATCCAATAATATGGGCTATGTCGCCACTGTATAGATCATATTCAACAGTTGGGGTTTTCACACTGAAGATCAGACTCTTTTTGCAGTGAGGGGTTAGTTTGCATAGTCCAGATTTGTTTTTTGCAACAAATTATGTTGTACCAAGACCTTGGGGTTTCAATTACTATTGTTCAAGCCCAATTTTTGTAGGATAATTGGCAGTATCAAACATTATAGAATTCAATCACTGTGGTATTGATGCTATGGGAGAAAAACTCCTTTAAGAGTAAGAAAAAAAGGTTTGGGGCAATCAAGGAGCACTTGTAAGAGACCTAGCCCATAAGATTCAGGAGGGCGAGTTTATTGTAATCGTACCATTCACTTGTAAGCCTCCAATATTCAAGCAATCCTAAATTTTTCTCGACGCGGATTCAAGTGAGCCACATCACTAGAATCTTGATTTTTTCCTCTTCCCAAACATACTATTATGTAAGATCAAAATTTGATCGGGGCTAGTGTATGCTCAATACCAACTCTCAAGTTATGACTACAGAAAGGGCTACCAAGAAGGTTGACACCCTCGAGAAAAAATTCAATGAATTCTAGGTGTCCATTACCGCCCAAATTACATAAGTATTGGAAGTTATAAAGACGCCTCGGAAACCCATGAGGGAAGAACACAATGATGATGCACACATAGAAGAAGAATCCAATAATGGCATTCATTTCCATGGTGGTCACCAATCTTCAAGCCATCGAACACCCAATATGGACATGTACAAATTTCATGGCTCTAACCTTGCAGTATAGGTGGCACAAATGGAGCAATATTTCCTCAATAATATCTGGACGGATGAAACTAAAATCCATGTGGGAGCCCTTTACTTAGATCAAGAGAGATGGGAGTGGTGGTAGTGGCATCAGAAATGTTATCTAGGGAGGCCAACTTGGAACATGTTCTCAAGAGCCATTTGTGACTTCTTTGATCGGGAATCTCACTTTTTAGGTAATCTCACTACGCTCAGGAAAATAGGTACAGTAAGGGACTACATTGCAGCTTTTGAACAATTGGCCATCAAAACTAAAGGAATAAGAGATGCCTTTTACCTGGAATGTTTCATCATTTTCCTAAAGGAATCCATCTAATCCCATGTCTGAATGCATCACCCAACTACTTGGTTGGATGCATCCCACAAGGCCTTATATGTAGAAGTCGCCTTAAATGACCAATCCAATCGTCCAAATTTCGTTGGAAGGGAAAGTCCCACGCAGGCTAAGGGCCCCACCCAAACACTTAAGGTTTAAAATGTGTCATCAATAGAAATAGCCGAAAGAAGGAAACAAGGACTCTTCTACTACTATGATGACAAACACTCCATAGGACATAAATGCAAGGAACCAAAATTGTTTCCAATTAATGCTACTGAAAACAGCTCAGCCGATGAAGCTCCATCCACTAAAGTGCCTAAGGAAGAAGTGACTAAACCCTAAGCCAACATGGACAATGATCTCACATCTATGCTAGATGAGCCGATTATATGACTACATGCCTTAGCTAGAATTTCTTTTCCCCAGACTCTCAAAATATAAGTTTTATTAAACATCGGCTAGTAGCAGTGCTGATTGATAGTGGCAGCACACATAAATTTCTCCCAAAGAGAGTATCAAAAGTTATTCATTGTTCTATACGGGTAGTATCTATTTTCTGTGTCCTAATCGCTGATGGGGGAACCATGAAATGTGAAGGATGTTGTGAAAATATTAAGCTTCAAATGGGGTATTATCACCTCAAAACACACATGTTTACCATTGAAATGGGTGGTTGTGACATTTCCCTTGGTATTGAATGGCTCCATAAATTGGGCCCTATCACAACATATTTACAGGAGTTATATATGAGCTTTAAATAAAACAACCACACTCATATAGTAAGGGGACTCCAGGAAGGTTCTCCTAATATCATCAACTCGCATCGAATGGAGAAGTTTTGAAAGAAGGTCCATCATGGGATAGTAGCCCAATTTAATGCCATCCAGGCCATTGAATCCACTCCTCCTCATATTCAACCTTATATGCAATAGGTATTGGATCACCACTAGTGGGACTTTGAATAACCTAAGGAGATCCTACCCTCTATGGATGAACATGATCATAACATCCCTTTGCTCCTAGGTGCCAAGCTGCCAAATGTCTTCCCATATCGATATTCTTTTACACAAAAGAATTAAATCGAAAAAATAATCAAGGAACTCCTCAAAGACGGTGTTATTTTTCCCCATACCAAGCCTTTTTCATCTCTACTGGTCATGGTTCTAAAGAAAAACGAAGAATGGTGCATGTGTCCTGACTTTAGGTCCCTTAATAAGCTCACTATCAAGGAAACTTTCCTTTTCCAGTAGGTGATGATCTGCTTGATGAACTACATTTTACCAAGATGGATCTTTACTCTAGCTATCACCAAATATGCATGAAGGGTGTTGACATTCCCAAAGCAACCTTCCGAAATCATGAAGGCCATTATGAATTCTTGGTCATGCCATTTGGTCTTTGTAATGCCCCATCCACTTTTCAGAGCCTCATGAACCACCTTCTGAAACCATATCTTCAAAAATTCATCCTGGTCTTTTTCAATGGCATTCTCCTTTACAACATAAGATGGGACAAACACCTTCAACATCTTGACCAAATATTACAATTTCTCCAGATCACAAACTATTTGTTAAATTATCCAAATGTTCCTTTGGCATGGAAGAATTAGATTATTTGGGACACATTGTGGGCCATGACAAAGTGAGGGTTGATCTGGAAAAGATTCAGGAAATGCAATATTAGCCCCAACCAAAAACCTTGAAGAGTTTTTGGGGATTCTTGGGTCTCACAAGCTACTATCGCAAATTTGTATGCAATTATGGACGCATTTTCTGACCTCTCACTAATATTCTCAAGAAAAATTTATTTCTCTGGACTAACATAACTTAGTAAGCCTTCCTGGCTCTCCAACAGGTCATGTGCTCCACTCCAATATTGGCCTTACCAAACTTCACCAAAAATTTTGTGATTGAATGTGATGCTTCAGGTACAGGCATTGGCGCAATATTAATGCAAGTAGGTATACCATTGACTTTCACCAATCAATAACTCAATGGCAAACATCTGTATCAATCTACAGATGAGAAAGAAATGATGACCATATTACATAATTCTCTATAGCCCCATCACTTTATTTCAAAAGAACTCACCCTCATATCATTGGAGGATAAAAGGGACGTGGAGGCACTTCTCTCGTTCAAGAGGGCAATCATATTTGATCCACTAGGATTGTTGTAGGACTAGACAACTGAGAATTTGATGAAGGTATGCTCTTGGGAGGTTGTTTCTTTCCATAACAACACTAATAGAGTGATTTCCATATTACTTCCTTGGCGATATTTCGAGGGTACTCTTTCGCCAACTCTAGGAAACCTTTCCTTATTGCGTACGTTAGATATTTCATATAATTATTTGAGAGGAAGAATTATACCCAAGTTTGGGAAGCTTAAAGCACTGGAAATAATTAATATTAGCAACAATAATATTAACGGTATATTTTTCCATCAATTGGCAGCCTCTCCTTACTGCAAACATTGGATCTATTAGATAATAAGTTGACAGGGACTATACCAATAGAATTGGGTCATCTAGTCAAGTTCCAATATCTCAATTTACACTATAATTTACTCACTGGAAGTATCCAAACTTCTCTGAGAAATTACACATCCTTGTAGGGATTGACCATTTCATAGAATATGTTAATTGGTCACATCCCTCCAGCTCTAGGAAATTGTACTTAGCTAATGTCTCTTTCTTTTATTCCAACTTCTTGAGTAGAATAATTCAAATGGAATTCAGCTTGTTGCAAAACCTAGAGAAACTATCTTTAGATTATAACTACTTGATTGGAAGAATTCCAGTGGAATTCAGATTGCTACATAACTTAGATTTTTTTCTCTAAGTTCCAACAACTTGAGTGGAAGAATTCCAATGGAATTGGGCTCACTACATAGCTTACAACACCTGTATCTAGATTTCAACAATTTGAGTGGAAGAATTCCAGTGGAATTGGGCTCACCGCACAACTTACAACACCTGAATCTAGATTCCAACAACTTGAGTGAAAGAATTCTAGTGGATTTTGGCTCTCTACAAAATTTAGAGACACTCGGTCTATCTTACAACAACTTGAGTGGAAGAATTTCCATGGAATTGGGCATGCTATAGAACTTAACGGAGCTCAATTTATCATCCAACAACTTGAGTGGAAGGATTCCTGCATATAAAGGGGAATTTCATAATGATGTCGGATTTATTGTTGTTCAACAACAAGCTTAGTGGAACAATCCCTAAGGATATTGGAAAATGTGTCTATCTATCAACGTTAGATTTCTCCAAAAATTGTTCAACGGAAAGATTCCCGCATCTTTATAGAACTGTACATGTTTAGA
>APFE030732702.1:38590-49384 GCA_000404065.3 Pinus taeda | reverse complement strand
CTGGTCTGCATTTGGCAGTACCATGTGCTTCTGTCTATCCGATAAATCATTAAGTCTCATTTATTTCACCCGCATCCGGGTGTGCTCCTCCTTCCTGATACATTTCATTCTTCACAAGGTTTTTATAGTCCAAGAGTTGTGACTCAGAGGCCAGCCTGGAGAGTGATCCAACATGAAGGTTCAACCCACATTCAACTCCAATGTTGGCAAGTAAGTCCACGAATTTATTTCCTTCCCTGCGAATGTGCTTCAGAGTGACCGCCCTGTGAGAGGAGAGCCAACATTCAATGAGTTCAAGCCTTTTCGCCATCCTCCAGCTATTTCTCACTTTGCAAGAGGGAGTTCCTTGCAGGATTTTGGAGATCATATTTATAATGATCTGAGAATCACCCTCTATTATAAGCGGAAAGAATCCTTTACCTTACGCAAGAATAAGACCCCGGCAAAGACCTTCCAATTATGCCGAGTTACTGGTATCCCATCCCCTTGAACCTAAAAAGGTTAAGAGAGGTGCACCCTTATGATCTCTGAAGATCCCTCCGAATCCTAAATTACCCGGATTTCTTTTCGAGGCTCCATCGAAGTTAAGCTGGTACATATTCATTGGGGGAGGCAACCATTTCTCAAGAGGATGACTTCTCAGAGGCTGTACCCCTTTGATGATCTGTTCTTGCTTCAAATGAAGGTTCCAATTATCCCATATGGATTGTTCTTGGGGGTTATTTGGAAGGTCCTCCTGGTACCAGGTTTTGAGTGAAATGGTTTCCTCAATATTTGGCAAATTATTTTCCAGATATTCTCCAGAGGCGCAGAGTGATCCTTGAAAATTATACTATTTCTATCCTTCCATATGGCCCACAGGAGAAAGCCCAAAATTAGCTTCAATAGGAAATTTAAAATCTTGCTTTAATAAGGAGTCCGCTCCCAGTTGCGCACTATGGTAATGATGTCTCCATGAATTCTTCCTTCCCTTTGGCATCAGAAACTAACCTATTCCCATAGCTTTCTCGCCACTTGGCAGGAACGCATGAGATGATTTATGGTTTCCTCCTCTTGTCTACAATTGGGGCATATTGAGGGCCCATGAAAGTTCCTCTTCCTAAGATTGTCCCCTGTGAGAATCTTGTTATGACATAGGAGCCAAAGAAAGGTGGATATTTTTGGCCATATGGAAGGGTCCCAAACGTTGCTCCAGAATTTCACCAAATGTTCCTTGATAATGAGATTATAAGCTTCTCTCGTATTAAAGGTGCTTCTTTCTTCATATCCCCATCTAAGGATATCCTTTTCATTGGAGGGATGTATTCTCCTTCTTCATTAATTGTGTGTCTATAATTTGATGAACTTGTGGTGTTCCTTGTCTTAAGAACTGATCCGCCTTGAGCCATTCCCTGTACTCTTGGGTCGATGAAAGCTTCCAGAAGTTTTTAACTCTATCATGTGCTTGCATATCCTGCTCCAATGGTTGCATATGAGAAATTTGATCCTTTAATTTGGGCATCTATTGCCATGACTCTTCCCAAAACCGTGCAATGTTGCCATTCTTCACTTCCCAAAAGCTGTGCTGCTGAATGAGACTTCTATGTTGCTTGGATGAGTTCCATATAAGGGACACCATGCTAACTTCTGGAATTCTTATTCGTTCCTCTGCTGGACAATGGCTTGCATACTTGACTGTCCATAGAGAAGCCCAAGGGGTGAGAGGCGCAGTCAGCCATTTCCACCAAATTTGAGCTCCCATGACTTTGTTACTGTGAGAAGGATCCCTTAATCCAATACCGCCCCCGTTCTTTGGGAGACAAGTTGTTTCCCATTTGACAAGAGCCCACTTGCACTTGAGACCGTTGCTGCCCCATAGGAAAGATATTTGGAGCAACATGATTTCTTTGAGCACCCATTTGGGCGCTGCTAGGATGGAGAAGAGGTATAGCGGCATAGCCTGAAGAACTAATTTTATGAGGACTAGCCGACTCTCCATATTTAGAGATCTGTGAGTCCAAGAGGTAAGACGAGCCTCTAATTTTTCCAAGAGGACCTTCCATGAGGAGTGCTTTAGGGCCGAGGCAATCAGAGGAGCACCTAAATATTTGGATGGAAGGTTAGCAATGGAGAAGCCCATTATGCGGGCTATGGCAGCTTGAGTGGTAGCAGGGGTATGGAAAAAGAATATCTGAGATTTGGATTTATTGATAGAAGCTCCCGAGGCTTCCGAGAAGCCCGACAGAAGAGATTTGAGCTGGCGAGCTTCCTGGACCGAGGGATGCCCAAAAAGCATGTTGTCATCAACAAACTGTTGGTGAGTAAAGGCTGAAGAGTTGTGAAAAGACAAGCCTCTGAGACGGTGGGTTTGTTGAGCTAGATTAATACTTCTGCCTAATCCTTCAGCCATAATGACGAACAAGAATGGGGAGAGAGGGTCTCCCTGTTGAATTCCATGGGAAGGATGAAAAGGAGAGGAGGGAATGCCATTGACCAAAATAGAAAAGAATGAGGAGGAGATGAGGCTCATAACCCATCTAACCCAGGGAGGAGCAAAGCCAAAAGCAATTAAAACTTTTTTAATGTACAACCAGCTTAGGCTATCAAAAGCCTTCGACAGATCTAGTTTGAGGAGCATACCTGGCTTCTTGGATTGCTTCAGGGAATGAATTATTTCATGAGTTAGGATGATACCATCAGTGATCTGCCTACCTTCAACGTATCCAGACTGCTCAGGCGAGATGATGAGAGGAAGCAACAATTTGAGCCTGGAAGCAATGATCTTGGAGACTATCTTGTAGATTATATTACACAGAGCAATAGGTCTGTATTTGTCGGGCGTGCTAGGCAGATCCACCTTGGGAACGAGAGCGATGAATGTGGCATTCACCCCCGGAAACATCCATATTAAGGATCGCGACTCCTCAACCACCTGCCAAACTTCCAACTTGATCAAATCCCAAAAGTTGTGAAAAAATTTGGAAGTGAATCCATCCGGGCTTGGGGCTTTTCCTGCTTTCAACTGACGAACAACTGATTCCACCTCCTGTAAGTCAACAAGCTTGAGAAGAAGTTGGTTATGCTCCTCTGAAATAATTTTAGGAATGTTTCGAGTAATTTTGTCTATGGCGCACGATCTGTCTACATTTGGCTCGCTATGCATTTGCTTGAAATAGTTGAGGAGTTCACTTTCAATTTCCTCATGCGTTTCCACCTTGACTCCCTGCTCATTCTGAAGGTGAGTTATGTTATTATTCATTTTGCGTTGGATTGTGGTACTATGTTTTTTTTTTTTTGTGTTTTTCTCTCCATCTTTGAGCCATCTGATTCTTGATTTTTGTCTCCATAGCGTTTCTTCCTGCTTAGCCCTTTCTGTGATTTGCGCCTCAAGAACTTTTTCCCGTTCTGACATATCATCTGATCGTCCTTCATCTATAATCCTCTGCTACAGTTGCTTCATTTCTAGCTCGAGGGCGCTCTGAGCTTGGAAAATATTACCAAAAGAATTGTGATTCCATTGTTTGATCTTGCTTTTATGATGCTTTAGCTTATGCTGAAATTGAAACATCTTTGATCCTGTTGGAGGGGATAAATTGTTCCATTCTGAGCTGATTAAACTATGGAAATCCGGATGAGACATCTAGAACGCCTTAAAGTGGAAAGGTCTACGAGTCAGGTTGCCAGGACGCGACCATTGAAGGGAGATGGGCTAATGATCAGATCCCGAAAGAGGCACGATGGAAGCTGCGAAGTCTTCGCCAATATGAATAGCATTGTCTGAAAGTAAGAATTTGTCCAGACGAGAAGCAACCTGTTGTGACCCTGCTCTTCTGTTGCTCCAAGTGCATAAGCCATTATTGAAAGGTAGGTCCATGAGCCAGTTATTATGAATGAAGTCTTTTAGAGGTTTCCCTTCCTGACTCCCTCTGCACCTACCCTCCCTCTTCTCTTCCAGCCTAGTAATCATGTTGAAGTCTCCTCCAGAAACCCATAAAGGGTGTTGCCTATCATGGTTGATTGCAGAGAGTGTGTTTAGGATTTCTGCTTTATGTGGTGCCTCTTGGGGAAAATATACATTGGTTAAGAGCCCGTGTATATTTGTCCCAATGATGTGAAATATTTCTTGGATGAAGTTCTTATTTGCATGGACATTGTCTAGTCTAATAGATTAGGAGTCCCATAAGATTGCCAGGCCTCCAGAAGCCCCCTCAGCATCCACTTTCGCATTGAGACTCCCTGGCCAAATTTTTGCTGCAATTCTTTCCAGAGCAGTTGAATTGCATTTAGTTTCTTGCAAGAAAAGTATTTGAGGTTTTTCTCACCCTATCATGTTTTTAAGAATTATTCTTTTCCCTGGGCCATTAAGCCCTCTTATGTTCCAAGATATTATCTTCATTGGGAAGGATTGTGATCAGAGTTGTAGTACTTAGTTAGCTTGGAGTACATGCCTAACTCCACTAGCATTTCACCTATCCTTATTGTTCGCTGGAGGTCTGTTTTACTTCCACGCTTTTTGATCTCTTTAGTAATGAATGTTCCATCCCAGGGGTTGCCAATCTGAATACCTAAAGATTTTTTCTGCTGCGCCCGATATAGAAACTCCTCCAAATTCTCAAGTTGTCTATCTGGGATATTGTTAAAATTGTTTGTAGTGCAAGCCTGTTCTAGGCCTGGGATGTCCAGTTCCCCGATATCTATAGCCTCTGTTTCCTCCTCCATGATCTGAGAATCATTGAATTCCTCATATGGCTCTTCTGCTAATCTGGAATTTGAATTTGGGTTGTCCACGTCCATTCCCTGAGTATTCCATGCTGGGTATTTTTGCTTCTCTGAGGTAGAGGCCCCTTTGAACAGAGGTTTTGCTTGTTGAACTTTGGGTTCTACCTGCTTCAGATGTTTGTCCTTCATCATCTCTGTCTCTATGGGAGCAGGAGTTTCCGAGCTCGGATCATTTTGGCGAGCTAAAGCTTCAAAGCTGTTACTTGTTGAAGGCTTGGAGGAACTGGCTGGAGGCATTTTAGCATTTGAGGCCTGTTTCTTGTGGGTTTTCCTGCGATTGGTGACTTTGGTAAATCCATCTACCCCAGATGAATCAGGTCCGGATGCAGGAGAAGGTTTTTGAACTAAAGGATAGTCCCTGAATAAATGTCCTAGGGCATGGCATCTTCGACATCTAAATGGTACATGTTCGTAATCAATCAACTGAACCCATTCAATATCATCATGAGAAACGCTTACCGCATTTGGGAGTGCCTGGTTGAGGTGCATGTAGACGCGTATTCGAGCAAAGGAGGTATATTTGTGGATTTTTGTTTCCTCTACAACCTTTATAAATTCGCCCAGAACATTTCCAATTGCCTGCAGGGATTCTTCCTCCCAATACTTCACGGGAATTGAGTATAGTCGAATCCAGACGGGAGCCCAACTAAGATCCTCCTTATCAGGGTTGAAACGCTCTACCCATCCTCTGAGATACAGGCTGGCGGCGTTAAAGAAGTAAGGCCCTCCATCCAGCACTTTGTTTCGATCCTCCAGGTAGTTGAAAATGGCAGTGAAGAAACCTTTTGGTCCCAGCTGCAGGGTTATATGTCCCTTTGGGTTCCATTTCGCGGCAAGCCAACCCCTCAGCGCCTTCTCAGTCGGCCATAGCCCAATGAAATTGCCTATTAAAGCATGGTCTCTCATATACTGAATCTGTGCATTGATTCTGTGGCCTGGAAGTTCTACCCTCGGACGCATAGAGGCTACAGGTTTGCATGTTGTCGAGCTGACCTTGGGTTATTTTTTGTTGTCTTGTTTTGCCTGTTGTGGGTCCAGATCCACACTGTTCTCACTTTGGTGTGCTATCTTATCGCTTTCCTGAGTCCTTTGCTGCTCAGCATTGTCTTGTGGGGGAGGCGCAACGCCCTCCCCCTGAGGGGGGTCCATGGAGTGCTGAACTCTCTGGCTGGGAGATAAAGTTCAAAGTTCCGTCAGTATTTGCAGGGCTTTGATTGTCTGTAGCGGCCTGCCATTGCAGAAAAAGTAAAAACCCTAGAACATAGAGCTTGCGCTCCATCTCGCCGTCCTTGCAGTAATTATTATAATATGCACTGTTGATATTTTATATTTCTTTGGGATTAGCATTAATACATTTCGTTGGCATGAATGCATTGTGAAGGTGTTGATTGAATTAGCATGGTGTTGATTGGTTGATATGTTAATACATTGCATTGGCATTGGTTAATATATGTGTTGGTTTGATATATAGGTTTGGTATGTGCGTTGGTTTGATATATTGGTTGATATATGTATTGGTTTTCCATTGATCCGTTGGTTGATATTCATTTTATGTGTTGCAATTAATTAATATTAATTTTATGTGTTGAAATTGATGAATATAGGTGAAACTAATGGTATATGGTTGTTGTGTGTGAATTGATGGCATGTTTTGTGAATTAGGGTTTTGTGTTTTAATTAATTTTACTCAGCAATTTGTGACTCTATTTGAATCTATCAATTTATACAATTAAAATTCTAATTGAGATGGTATAGAAGAGTTAATGAAGTCGATATTTTAGAGTGTGAGTGAAGTGCTTTTTTTAATATGATGTTGCATACAACGAAGAATACCATCCATTGAAGTATGCAAGTCAAGGTTGTTATGACCTTAGTGCCCATGGATCAATTGTGTCTGGATGCAATCGACATGGAGATATTTTCACCTAAAATTTCTTTGCCTTAGTAAAGTAGCAAGGAATGATTAATTTATTGATATTGCCCTCTCATGCAATGGTTTTAACATCCAAAAATTCCACATAATACATGTATCTCCAAGGAAAATGGTACTGAATGTGTTGTTAATTCAAGCTATCAGTTATGAATTTGTTGTTGTCGTGACAAACACCCTCCAAAATTTGGTCTACACTTGAATTTTGGAGCCTACCATGGATCTTGCAATCTTTCATTCCATAGTAACTTTATGTTCGATCGATAAGTGTCAAAGGAACCTGCTCACACATGCTTAGTTTACAACAAGTTCATAAGCACACTCTTTTATGCAAGCTTGAATAGGCATGGCACAAGGCCATCAAGACAATGCATGTGCGATGTTCAACCCGTGTCGAAAGTTAGTGCACACTTTCAATTGACAATGTCTCACTTTTGGTTGCGATCGTACTTCTATTTCGGTGAGCTTTTCTAACTGTCTCTTTTGTGCACCTTCACTTTTGCAAGTGCCACTTTCATTTTAATGATTGTCGCTTTTACCTATTTTCACTGTAATAAGTGTTGTTTTCTTTTGTCATCGTTTTGGCATGTGTCACTTTCAATGTCGTTCGCATTTTGTGAGTGTCATTTGCACTTTCCTCTTACTGTCACAAATTTCATCTTTTGGCACGGAAGGTGTCGCACATTGAAAAAATATAGTTTTGGTTTGTTTCAAGGGGTAAAATTGGTTCTAATGAGTCATTTTTATCATTTACATACCTATCACACTCATTCCCAAAGTTTCAAGCATTGTCACACAAGTGTTGCCACCGTTGTTGCAAAGGGTACCTTTAGTGTTGCACTTGGGGAAAGTTATTGCAATGTCGTTGCATGGGGGTATTATGTTGTTCATGTGTTCTAAGTGATCAATGTTGTGTCATCAACTGTTTTAAGTATGTAATCATAATTAAGTTTTATCATTGTCCACTTTGGTTTCACTGATACCACACTTAGCCAAATCTGGAAAAGTTCCCGCCTAAGCAACTTGGCCTCACTTAGCCTTCCTGAACAGCGCAATCTGCAGTCTCAGTCCTCAAGCTTCAACCTTGCCTCTTGGCTCTGTGCAATCTGCAATCTTAGTCCTCAAGCTTCAACCTTGCCTCTTGGCTCTGCGCAATGTGCAATCCATGCCTTCCATAACTATGCACTATGCAATATTAATGCTCAATCCTGACCCTTGAGCTCCAGAAATGCGCAATCCTTGCCTTTAGTTAGTGTCATCTGCGCATCGCACAATCTTAGGCCTCAAGCCTCATCCTTGAGCCCTTGAACTATGCAACTGGACAATCCCTTGGCCTTTGTCCCTTTATAACTGCGCAATGGGAAACCTCAAGGCTCAAGTATCAAGCTTGAACCCTTGAACCCTCAACTGTGTAGTTATCATACCCTGGCCTCCTTGAACTACACATTGCATAGTATCAAGGCTTAATCCTAGCCCTTGACCTCTTGAGCTTCACAACTGTGCAATCCATTTGTCTTTTTCCTTCTGGAACTACGCATTGCGCAACCTCAAGCCTCGGGCCCTCAACCTGATACCTTGAGATTCTCAACTGCACAGATGACTAGCCCTAGCCTGCACTCAGGAGGTCAAGGGCCCTTAACTACAATTTGCATAATCTCAAGGCTCATTCTTGGCCATTGACCTCCTGAGTGTCTCAACTACACAATTCTTCAGCCTATCTCCCACCCTATCATCTAGTTACAACTCAATCAATGGCTTCCATGAAGCATGTTAGACTAGGGGTTTTATTGGACTTATATCTTCTTCTCATGGGTGGATTTTAGTTGCAAGTATTCTATCATGTTCTAATGGGATGATGATGAATGAAATGAATAAGGAGACCCTACTAGAAGACACCTTTGTAGCTGTAAAGACAAGTGGATGAATCAAGAAAGACAAAGGGGCACCAGATTGCGACAACAACTGGAAATCAAGGTCCCATTGAATACTCCCTATTTTCAAGCCTTATAAAGGAGGAAGAAGAAGAACATGTTCCATCTTCTAGGAGACACAAAGAAAGAAACAACAAAGAATGACTTGATATTTCCACATCATCATGCAGTGCATATCATCAATGTCATGTCATGTCCTATCATGAGTCATCATGTGCCACATCATTTTGTGGATTATGTAAATTCAATATTTGATAAATGTAATGTAAAGTGGAATTCCAAGATCATGCATGTAATGTGAAAAGTCATGTAGGAAGTTGAAAGGTCACATAGAAGTCAAACAATCATGAGGGTAGTCCAAGAGTTACAAGGGAGGTTATTGATCACCCATTTGTTATATATACACCCTCATTGCTCATGTAAAGGACTTTTCACCTTGCCTCCTCCTACCAGGCATTAGAAAGGAAAATAGTTCTTTTGGAGGAGCAAGTGGTTGCTCTAACGCTCCACTATTGTAGCTAGTGGTGTTCACTATCTTGATGTATCTTACAACTTTTGCTTATTTCAGAAGCTTGTTGAGCCAACACACTTTCATGCATATGTCGTAAATATCGTGAGACTATTCTTTGAATGTTTGTGAGGTATGTTGTTTCATTTGTACTAAGGAAATTGAACTATTTCGGTGGCTTTGGTACTTATCTTGTTGAAGGTGTGTTGTATGTGTTTTAATAATCGTTCTTCTATGTGAACTATTTCGCTAGTTGTCTAACGATCCATTCATATGTATATGCTCGTGTGTCTTACCTAGATTAGTACTATTCCTTGTATTTTGAAGGCTCACTTTTCTCTCTTTTAGTAGAATAAGATTGATACATTCCACAACTGATCATTCCACAAGGAATTCCCACTTGTTCATGCTCATGTACATTTCTCTCTTGTGCTAAAATTTGTAGACAAGGAAAATCTATAAGAATACATGGCAATCAGGCCTTGATTCCAAAAGGGCTTCCACACCAAATGATGCGAAGTCTAATTGAGACTTTTCATCGGGAAGACCCCTTGGTTGATGGATTTCCAACATTATCAACAAATGGCGCTAGAAGGAGGGCCAAATGACAAGATGTTCCCATTGAGTCTATTTTGAACCTCTTATCTTAATATGGCTCTTCCCTAAATCATAATCCCGAAATGTTTCTCTAACCTATCCCCTGGTAAAATTTTCATCTCTGTGGAACAATTTGATGAATTTGAAGAGTGTTTGGAATCCTTGCAAGATTCCAAACACTCTTCAATGCTAACCTACCAAAACACAAAAACCTTAATTTGATGACTTGTTGCAATTTAAGTTTGATAGTGAGGGTGATACATCCATTATTGAGCATGCATTTGTTTTTCTCAAATTCTGTGAATACTATGAAATTGACTATGAAGATGTGGCTTGTGTACATTTTTGCCTCACAGTTGAAGGTCAAGTTAGTCGATGGTGTCATACCCTACCACCCACTTCCATTGACTCTTTTGAACACCTCATTAAGGAATTCATTTAGAATTTAATATGTATGATTACTAGGATGTTCTAAAAAAATTGATCAACTGAGAATAAAGCCTAATGAGTCAATTGAGGATTTCTATGATCGATTCCTTCACCTCTATTGTGAATGAAATGACATAGATGTATAAATTCCTTGTAGATTCAAACTGCTAATTATAGTTTACTAAAACAATAGACTTGAATATACCTTAATCATTAGCAAAAACAAGTAAATGATCGCAAAATCACGAAGCATATAAGAGAAAGAACTCAATCAACACATTACATAATGATTTCCTAGGGAAAGCCATAACTAAAACCCCTACTATCTGTATTACATTAGTCATCAAATATGAGCAGATTACAATGATTTGTTCAAGCTTGAGCAACCTCTACACTTTCTCTATATATCTCACAGCTTCCCAAACAAGCGCAGGCCAAGACTTAACCAAATTTTGGCTTGCCCAAGTCCCTATTTCCTTGTGTTGTTTCCTTGGGAACTATCCCCTATTAATTAGGGAAAATCCTTAATTCGAATTGCACAATCCATCATATGAATTCCTCTGACTACATGCACCAGCTATATAATTTAGATGATTATACAATTGATAGTACACTATCCCTGAACTCCAATCTCAACTGGG
>APFE030732702.1:21660-32850 GCA_000404065.3 Pinus taeda | reverse complement strand
GTGTTCCTCCAAACATTAAACCTTATAGATATCCATATGCCCAAAGGAGTGAAATTGAACGTATGGTTGTAGAAATGCTAGAGGCTGGTATATCTCCAATGCACAAAGATGGTCATTTGTTCGTTGAAGCTACCGCTGAAGGCCATCTATGGAGTCTAGGAGTTCATTCTGCATATGTTGGAGGTCGTTGATGTAGGCCACTAGTTCATTCTGATCATCATATCAATGTTCCCTCAGAGTTTCCATGCTTAGATGGAGAGTGTTCAATTGAGCCGCAATGGAGTCCAAGGTGGCCCGGGCCTCTACGTGGCCCTCGGAGCGACCTGGGGATATGGCTGCCTCTGCATTAGAGTGGTGACTCTTGGTCAACTCCGAGCCTGAACTAGGAATTTCCTACGACAGACAGTTATCCATACGGTGACCAGCTCCCCCTCTGTGGGCTCGATGTCTCTGCCTCGACATGCAACCAAGTCCTCCTCTGCGAGTTGCACCACAACGGAGACAAACCAGGCTACCCTGTGAAAACCACTACACCAATATAATATGTACCAAACACAAAAAAACATAGCTTACCTCCCCGCCGTCAAGGTTCTCAGAATTCCCAACACAATTATCGTGCACCTCCCCACTATTAGCCGACGAACTGGGGGTGCGTTGCAGGTCACAAAGGTGGACAAACCGCTTCTAAGGAAGAGCCACGACCCAATTTCTCCGCCAATATTCCCCTCTAAAGGAACAATCCCTTTCTTGAGGAAGACCCACAGTGAGGTATGGGAAGCGAGAGCCCACCACCCACACACACCAAACCTAGGGTTGCAATTTCCATCGCAACGGTTAATCTTGTTCACTCCCAGATCCCATGGCCAAAGAGCTTGCAGGTTCCAATCCTTTTCATACCCTTCTACCCCAAACTCATCTTGCTCCATCACCCCAAGCTTTTGCCTAAGCCAGGACGCCAATACCTCACTACTCTCTTGCACCAACACTCCCTCCTCATCGCCCACCCGCTGCAAATAACCACCATACTACCTTCGCTTTGCAGTAAGTAATGCTTGCAGGAGGAGCCCGACTCCCAATAGAATTTAAGTCACGCGTGCTATGCGTGGAGGCCCATATGGCTCCACGTTCCAATGCGTCGCCACCTGTCACACTAATTGGTCACCCCCATCGAGGAGCATGACCCTTGTTAGTTGTGTACTACAACTAAAGGAATTTGTGCATCGACCAACCATATGAGATGGAAATATTACTTAACTATTTAATATGAAGAATATGTTGGTTTCATCTTCAACTTACTTATTGGACAAGAAGAATTCTCAATGTCATAAATCATAGTAGAAAAGGTGTATGTATCTCATAATTCTTGCATGATAGAATCCCCAACAAACTTTCTTGAGTATATTCAATGAGTATAGATTTTAAATTTTGGAGTTTTCGATTCATCATCTATGTTCTAACCATTTTTTTTCAGTGTTTGTGTAAGAGACATCCATCTTTCTTGACAAATTTTCTCAATCCTCTTTTCTATGATCCTCTCGTTGGACAAATATTTATCTTCTAGATTTTCATCCACTTCTCGCTATGTGTTTCAATTTAGTGGTGGACCACTCCTTTGGTCATGCAAGAAACATGTAGTCTCTCTATTAGCTATAGAAGTAGAGTATCATGGATCTATCAATGTAGGGATACATGCAATTTGGGTTTGTCAACTCTTGGGTGGCATGGATCTCCTATTCAAACCTCAACTACTATCTACTAGGATACTCAAAGTGCAATTCATGTCATTAATAATTCCATTGCACATAGTAATATGAAGCATGTTGAAATTCAAGGCCACTATGTTCAACATCTGGTTCAACATAAGGTTTTCACTCTTGTCTATTGTAGCACTGCAAATCAGCTTGGTAATATCTTTACAAAGCCATTAATTGAAGCCAAGTTTGTCAAGCTATGTGGTTTTCTTAGGATTCAAGAAGCTACAATTATGGGGGAGTGTATATATGTAATTTCACCTCATGAACCTCCAAAATGTTGTGCTAATTTGGGGGGGGGGGGTGGTGTGTTGGAACTTAAGGTTATGTTGGTTTATCACATCTCTGAAGCTTCTAGAGAAAGTTAGTCAAAGGGTAGACTAACACTAGATAGATAGTCGAATGATTATATGGTGGGATAATCAACTAATTGGTTGTTGGGTTGGTTGAGTAACCAACTAGAAGACACATTTCAAGTAGTGGGAGCACTACGTGAATGATTGAAGGAATCAATTGGATTGTCATATTAATTTGAACAATTAACCAACCAACATAAAGATAGCAAATGAGATAACATAGATTTATTGAAAACAATTATGATGATTGAGCCTCATCATTGGACAAAATCCCCCACTATTCAAGGAGATTAGTTATATTTGGTACCTATGGGTAGACTATAGACATAATGTAACAATAGAATCATACATTTTGTATTAATATTTTTTTTATTGTGCAATTTGATGTACTAATCACACTCGTGTTTGAGCCTTAATGATATAACAATGCATGTAGACACCACCCGTGATCTTGGAGTGTTGTTTTATCCTTTTTTTTTTAATCTCTAATTAGTGTCTATTTTATGTTCTTTTTTATTGTTTCTTGAAATAAAGGAATTCCCCAATAAAGAAAATCAACAATCCAAATTTTCTAGATAATGAATTGGCATATAAATATTTATAAAACAAAATATCTTTTGAATTAGGATGTGAAGGATATGAAATATGATACAATGAAGATATATTTTATAAGAGAAAATATGGAAATTGGAGGAGACCAAGTAGTACATAATCTTCCAGAGGCACCATGAGAACTAGCAACCTTTACTTCACATCCTCGCCACAATGTTTGAACATTTTTGGAGGGTTTCCTTTCCCCCAATTTTGTATCTTGGAGAAGGAGGATTATGGACCTTTATTGTATTATTTGTATTTTGACTTCTGACATTCTCCTTTCTAATACTAATCCTCTACAATTCCAAGAGATAACTTTCAACATTTACTAGTAGATTTGGAGCCCCCTTGAGTTGGAGTTGGACTGCTTCCTTTTCTAGTATTTTTGGGAACCTTGAGAACTACAACCTTGATGAAATTTTGAGTGCTCAATTCTTTATCCTTTTCCTCCTATTAATTTATTGCATCCTATTATTCTTTCTTCCTACTCTTCGATGGGATTTTTCTTGGTCCTTTTCTTTTTCCCCTTCAGAATTTTCAGTTGTAGATCCATAGAAGAGGGACCCTTGTGTATTTCTCAAATTCTTTGGTGAAATGAAAACTTCATTGTCATAAAAGTTTGCTTCTTCTTCAATTTGTTCTATTATGGGAACATCTTCTAATGACAACATTTCCATGCTTTGGCCTTCAAAACTTGCTCGAGGTATATCTTTAGGGGGTTAATCTCTTGGGATTTTTGTAAGGAGATTTCACCTTCTTCATCCAGATGACTTAGGACTTCATGCTTATTGCCTTCAGAACTTGATCCCTTATTTTTCCTAGAGGGGGATCCATCCACTATTGAGGGGCCAATATTTTCGTAGAAGGTTGGGCCTTTGGGGAAGATCCATTGTCTTATGTGGTTTCACAACTACATTTTGCTAAGTAGGACCTCTTCATTGCTTTGTTTGCTACCATTGACCACCTTATTTAGTTTGTTTCTAAATTTCCTCTTCACTTTTTTTCAATTTCAGGAAAAATTCCCATACTCATGACATGGTTTTCACTTAAAGGCGAGTTTATCATAATCAAACTCTTGATAATTATACCAATTATCCAACTTCAAATTGATTTGTGCAAGCAATCCCTTGTCTAGATCTACCTTAACCCAAATTTGAGTAGAAGATAACATCCCTTCTCATGGATCAGTTTGATCAATATACTGGCCCAAAGCATTTCCAATAGTAAAAGGTTTCTTTGTTCCAATAATGGATGTGGAAGTAGGTTACGTTAACTCATGTAGAGACTACAAAGGGGACATCATTTCTCGGATTAAAATCAGTGTTCCAACGATCCAAGTAGATACCTAATGTCCCAATGAAGTAAGGATTGAAAATAAATATTGGATCCCAATCTACTTTGTCTTTAAATAAAAAAGTAAAAGAACCCTTACTACAAAAAGAAACTAAGAGTTTCCCTTGGATGGGGGTTACCAAGTTTTGTAAATCCAAAGGTTTAATGAAGTTGGGGAAGACCAAATGCCTATAAATTTCCTGATTAAACTATGATATGCTAATATAAGGGCCATCATGTGGTAATGATTGGCATGAACTGCAAGATTTGGAATTTCATCAAGTTTTTTGACAAATTGATCTAGTTTGTCATGTTTGAAGTGATTACCACTAGCAACTAAAGTGTTGAAGGAAGATATGTTAGAGCCTGACAAAGGAGTTGGAGTAGTAGGGCCTATAGAGATTAAATTCATCAAGATGTAGGGGTGCAGTTATGGTTTCACTAAGAAAAACAAAGCAAAGCTCCATCAATGTGGGATTTTTTAATACAAAACAATTTTTTGGGAAACATCATGTTTTTAAAGACATTATTTCTATTCGTTTATGAACTAATACTCTTGATCCTTTTTCATCTAGGGATAATGTTGGCCCATAATGTTTTAGCCTCTCTTGTACATAATTTTGTAAGGGTCTTTGTATACTGTTAATTTGTTTTTTCTAGATTAAGAATTTATATTATTTATGGGTGTTAATGGTGGGCCCAAGGAGCGAGATGGTATGGTATCATCTTTAATATTGAAAAACAATAAAATTTAAGAATTACATGGGGCCTTATCTAAGTAATAAACAATGTGGTGGAAGCATTGGTTGTGTATCAAGGAATCAATATTCTTGAGAACCTCACTAGAGATGAATCCACTATGATCATCAAAGCTTTAACTTAGAGAAATATCCTTCCTCACCCTCATTTGCTTATATTTAATTTAAGACCTTTACACTTCTCAATAGCTTTAAGTCCACCTCTTTATTCTAGGTCACACATCAATTCAATTGCAAAGTGGATGATTATTATTTGGAAGGAACCCTTCATGATTGGTACAAAGGGGTGAGAGATCCTCTTTCACCAACATTCTATGACCTTAAAACCTAAGCGACTTAAGGTTGAGGAGATTGGGGTTATCCATATAATCCATAGAAAGGACACACGATTCACATGCATTATGTTATTTTCATGATTACCCTCACACATTGTGTGTTGTGTCAGACATAACAACAAGGTCACACTGGCATGGAAGCCCCCTCATGTGGGGGTTTGAGGGAAACACCCCCGAATAATTTTTTTCATGGTTTAATGAATTCATTTTTGGTGTTTTTCGATGCACAATTTTCACTTTTGGCGATTTTGTGGTGCATGGTGGTTTAACACATGTTTTGTAGTTTCAATTAAGGAACTATGCCTGTATTTTAATCTAGGGTAAATAGATTGGAAATTTATGGATGCCACAAGATAAACACACATATATTATTGTAATAAGGTAAAAATGATTATAATGAAAAATATTTTTAGTTTTCACGGGTTGGATTTTCAAGGTAAAACCTTTGTATTGATGTGCTCTTTTGCCATTGAATTTTTTCTAGTTTTTAAGAATACATTTGCAATAATTAACTATATAAGGTTAAAACCTACATTTGGTATCATATTAGTTTTGGCTTGAAGGGGAGACTTGTGTGGCTAAGGGGTTTTGTCAAGGCTTATGGTAGCACTTGTTATAGTGGGAGACCTATATAATTGTTTCTTGTGGTGAAGGGCAATGGCGAGTAGTTCACAAATAGAGATTGAGCAATTCAATGGGTATTGTTTTGACCTGTGGAAGATATATTGATGGATAAATGTTAATGGATCATTGTGGATATGAGTACTCTACTAATGGGGAGGTCGAGAGAAACCTAGGAAAATATGGATCAAAAGGAAAATAACAGAATATGGTTGTGTCTCCTAGATCAACATTGTTGAATGTTTCAAGAGAAGTTATAGGGAAATAATTGTGGAACAAGTTATGGAATTTGTATCAGTCCAAGTCCTTGGTAAAAGAATCATTCCTATGGGAAAATCTATATAACCTGAGGATGAAGAATGGAGAGTGGGTGACAGAGCATCTAAATGCCTTAAATACTTTTTTAAGTCAACTATTATCTATTGCTATTAATATTTCAGATGAAGATAAGTATATAACTATGTTATGTTCTTTACCAGAGTCGTGGGATAGTTTGGTTGTTGCCATGGATAGTAATAAAAATACTTTAAGTTTTGATGATATAGTCTCATCCTTGTTATCAAAGGAGATGAGATGGAAAACATGGAAACTTAGAACACATGTTCCTTATATGTAAGAGGATGCTCATAAAATAGAGATAAAAAAATTCCTCAAGTGGGAGATATAAATCTAGAGGAAGAGATAAATATCCAGGAAAATTCATAAAGTTATGTTGGAAATGTGGAAAAGAAGGGCATTACAAGAAATATTGTAGATTCGAAATTGGAAAGAAAGGGAATGGATTTGATATTGCTTCTTCTACATAAGCAAAAACCACCTTACATGAATAAGGGGATGTGTATTTTGTTTCTTCAAGTACACATGTAGATCATGAGGTGTGGATTGTTGATTTAGGGTCACCCTTTCATATGACTCGTCATAGGGATTGGTTTTGCGAGTCAGAAAGATATGATGATGGTGATGTTTTCCTAGGAGATGGATCAAAAGCTAGAATCAAAGGATAAGATCATATATGGAAGGATTATAACACTCCTTTCTATTCTACACATCTTAGGATAGGTTAGAAATTTGATTTTCATAAGCAATATGATAAATGTAGTTGTAAACAAGTGTTTGAGAATGCTACTTGTAGGATGGTTCAAGGAACAATGGTATTTCTAGGGGAAGTTCAGGCTGGAACTTTGTATAAGCTTTTGGGAATCATTGTTAGTGATGAGTGCAACATTTTCATTGTTCTCGATAGTGGTGTTGAAGAAGGAAAACTCCTACAATCTTTGGAGAAAAGAATATGTTATGGCATTAAAGACTAGGACATATTAAAGAGAAGGGTGTTCATGTACTGCTTGGTAATGGTATGGTAGAAGGTATGCTTACTTGTTATTTGTATTTTGATTTTTGGTTTTTGATTTTTGATTTTTTTTTAATGAGAAGTAGAATCTAGTAAGATTCTCCTTTGGTGCTACAAAGGTTGAGGGAATATTGTAGTCGGTGTACAATGATGTGCTTGGACCCGTGTTGGTTCCATCACTAGGTAAATATGTGTACTATGTGTCATTTATATACGACTTCTCGAGGAATACATGGATTTATTTTCTCAAAAATAAATATAAAGTCATTTAAAAATTCAAAGAGTTTAAGGTTCATGTGAAGGATGATACAAAGAAGAAAATTAAAATGTCTAGGTCAAAAAATGGTACTAGAGAATTTTGTAGCAATGAATTCAAAGAATTTTGTAGGACTATAATATACCAAGGTAGAATACTACTCCATACTCACCTTAGTAGAAAAAAGTTCATGTTACGTAGTAAATAGATCACCCTCATCAATGTTGGATAATAAAACTTCATAGGAAGTATGGAATGGTAAGAAACCTTTTATCAAACCTATAAGGGTATTTGGCTATGATACTTATGTACATGTTCCAAAGGAGAATAAGTGTAAGCTAGATAAAAAATCTAAAATGTGTATCTTTACTGGATATACAGATGGATTGAAATTTTATAAGCTTTGTAACCCATCAATTAAGAAGGTTGTATATAATTGAGATTTAGTATTTAGAGAAATCAAATATTTTGTCAAATGGAATTCCTACAAAGGGAGAAAGAACCATAGAAGATAGAGTTTGAATTAAAGGATGATGAATCCAAAAGAACAAGAATTATAATAAGAAGAACCACATACTTCGATATTGGGGAGATTAGTTTGGGAAAGAAGAAAACTAGAAAGGTATACTTCACTTGATTTTTGTTCAAAATTTTCTTTCTTGATTACTGATAATGATCCTAGAATTGTTAAGAAGGAATTCGATTTAGAGAATGGAAAATTATGTAAAAAGGCTATGGTTGAAGAAATGGAAGCCTTCAATAAAAATGAGGCTTGGGATTTAGTAGAGTTTTCGGCTGGAACAAGGCTTATTGGTGTTAAATGGGTGTTAAGGAAAAGTTGAATGTAGAAGGAAAAGTGGATAAATACAAAGCTCTATTCATAGCAAAAGGTTTTTCCTGGGAAAATAGAATTGACTTTGATGAGATATTTTCTTTTGTTTCCAAGTCAACTTTTATTATATTTCTTTTATCTATTGTTTCTACTTTTGATTTTGAAGTAAAATAGATGGACATGAAGACAACATTCCTACATGGGGATTTAGAAGAAGAAATCTACATGAAACAATTAGAAGGCTTTGCAACAAAGAGAAAGAAAGAGTTGCTATGTAGATTAAATATTCCATATATGGGTTAAAACAATCACCAAGGACACAATATTGAAAATTTTATACATTGAGACTTGGCTTCACTAGGAGTAAAGTGGATAATTGTGTGTATTTCAAATTGGCTGGTGTTCATCTTAGATGTTTCATCTTGTATGTGGATGACATGTTGCAGATTGGAAATAATAGGGAAATCATCTAGGAAGTGAAAACCTAGTTGTCATATAAATTTTACATGAAGGATATTGGTGCTGCACATTTCATTTCAGGCATGGAAAAAAAGAGACTGAGTAAATGAGATACTTTGGTTAAATAAGAGGAAAGATGTTGAGAATGAGATCATATTGAAAAAGTTTAATATGAATGAATGTAAACTTGTAAAGACCCTTGTTCTTGCAGGTGTAGATTTATTTGCAGAAAAGTGTCCCAAGACTAGGAAGAGGAAGAGGACATGTCCCCTGTTCCGTATGCCAACGTGAATGGAAGTTTGATGTATGTAATGGTATTTACTAGATCATACATTTCACATGCAATGGGAGTATTGAGCAGGTATATGTCAAAACTAGGGAAGGAACATTGGACAATAGTAAAGAAGGTTTTTAGGTATTTGCATGGAACTACTAGTTATGAATTGTGCTACCAAGCAATAATAGTACTGAACAATGTGTTGGACATACATGGCTTTGTTGATGTAGACTAGGTTGGAGATTTGGATATTAGAAGATATACAAGTGGGTATATGTTTAACCTATTTGGAGGAGCAATCAGTTGGATAAACAAGACATAGTTTGTAGTGGTACTCTCAACTATAAAAGCTCAAAAAATGACAACCACTTATTCTAATAAGGAGGCAATGCCTTTTGCAGAGATTGTGTTTAGATATTGAGTTGGCACAACAAGATGTAAGGATAGATTGTAAGCATTAGAGTGTGATATTTCTACTGAATAACCAATCATATTATTTTAAGACAAAAAGTATTTATGATTAGTATCATTTGTGAGATATATGATTAAAAAAAGTAAGGTGTTGCTAGTGAAGGTGAACACTTTGAAGAATGTTACAAATCCATTGTAAAAAAACCTATGACTAATGACCAGAATAAGAAATTTGTCTTCTTCCTCATTCACTCTTAAAGTAAGGAGAAGATTGTGGCCACATCCATGACCTCCACACAAGGCTTCTCCATGCAGTAGAGACAAGTGGATAAGGTCATGGAAGAATATAAATACATCTTCTCCTCACCCTTTGGGGTACCTTTACACTGCTAGGTCAAGCATTCAATCATTATGACTCATTGTATCATAACAAGTCCTTGGTGAATAAATCATTCCTATGGGAAAAGCTATATAACCCGAGGATGAAGAATAGAGAGTGGGTGATAGAGAATTTAAATGCCTTTAATACTTTTTAAAGTCAACTATTATCTATTTCTATGAATATTTAAGATGAAGATTAGTATATAACTATGCTATATTCTTTACCAGAGTCGTGCGATAGTTTGGTTGTTGCCATAGATAGTAATAAAACTACTTTAAGTTTTGACGATATAGTCTCATCCTTGTTATCAAAGGAGATCAGATGGAAAACATGGAAACTTAGAACACATGTTCCTTTTATGTAAGAGGATGCTCCTAGAATAGAGATAAAAAGATTCCTCAAGTGGGAGATCTAAATCTAGAGGAAGAGATAAATCTCTAGGAAAATTCATAAAGGTATGTTGGAAATGTGGAAAAGACAAGAAAGATTGTAGATCCAAAATTGGAAATAAAGGGAATGGATTTGATATTGCTTCTTCTACATAAACAAAAACTCCTTAAATTAAGAAGGGGATGTTTATTTTGTTTCTTCAAGTACACATGTAGATCATGAGGTGTGGATTTTTTATTTAGGGTCACCCTTTCATATGACTCATCATAGGGATTGGTTTTGCGAGTCAAAAAGATATGATGGTGGTGATGTTTTCCTAGGAGATGGATGAAAATCTAGAATCATAGGACAAGATCATATATGGAAGGATTATAACACTCACTTGTGTTCTACACATCCTAGGATAGGCTAGAAATTTGATTTTCCTAAGCAATATGAGCAATGTAGGTGTAAAAAAGTGTTTGTGAATGCTACTTGTAGGATGGTTCAAGGAACAATGGTATGTCTAGGGGAAGTTCAGAATGGAAATTTGTATAAGCTTTTGGGAAGCATTGTTAGTGATGGGTGCAACATTTTTGTTGTTCCAGATAGTGGTGTCGAAGAAGGAAAAATCCAATAATATTTGGAGAAAAGAATATGTTATGGAATTAAAGACTAGGACATATGAAAGAGAAGGGTGTTAATGTACTACTTGGTAATGGTATGGTAGAAGGTATGCTTACTTTCTCTTTGTATTTTGATTTATATGAAAATTGTTTATATGAGAAGTAGAATCATGTAAGATTCTCCTTTGGTGCTACAAAGGTTGAGGGAATATTGTAGTTGGTGAACAATGACGTGCTTGGACCCGTGTTGGTTCCATCACTAGGTAAATATGTGTACTATTTCTCATTTATATATGACTTCTTGAGGAATACATGGATTTATTTCCTAAAAAAAAATATAAAGTCATTTAAAAATTCAAAGAGTTTAAGGTTCTTGTTGGGCTAATTTATTTACTAAATTAACACAAGTATTTAATTATCAATCCGGGTTTGTAAAACTTGGAGGCAAATCCACTGTATATGGACATCAGATATAATCAAGTT